>LOND01029252.1:0-16406 GCA_014220965.1 Paragonimus kellicotti
AACAACATGTATTTTTCATGCGATTGTTATTAATTAATGATCACACGAATAGGGTTGAAACACCACCCTCTTTTCTTTCAAGTAAATCCGAAAGACAATACAGCAAAATCAACCATAGCGTTATTTAGTAAGATTATTGAGTATTGCTGAAAGTACGGTCAAAATTAGCCCAGTTTTCACCATAATTGTTCTCCCAAAATAAATCTGTAAATAGAAGTCAAAAACAGCAGATTACACTATTTATTGTCTGGCGAAGTTCACTGCATCGCATCAAGTACATCCTACAATGTTGTTGATTATGTGGCAAACCTAAACAAGGTTAGTAAAAAGAAGTACACAACCACGCACACAGGCATTAAGACTGTTAGTTTACTACGGTAGTTTCAGACTGACGATCATGTCTTTCGGCTAGCAGAGGAGTGGTTGCTACCTGTGAATACCAACAGCCTGAATGAATGGAAGCGGTTGTCGATTGTTGTTTACGTAAGCGACTTTGAAGGTATGAACAATAGTGACCTGACGAGATGTTATGAAATTTGCCAAGCAATATATCGTGCAGTTTGCTCTTGTCGGCTTGTGTTTACAATTTTCACCATAGCATTTAACAACAAACTGGTTCTCGAAACGTGCGTGTTGACAATTAAGCGTGTGCACGTTTCGTGCGCATCATGAGTAGAGTATCAACGGTCTGAATGGTGGTCATCTGATGGTCTAACTGTATAGGTCACTCGTATTACCCGGGTATAATAACTGTGACATAAAATTTAGGGTGGATGGACCACGTGGCTGCAAATATCCACATTCGCCCACTCCACGCTGAAGGTTGAAATTGTCATCACTATATTTCCAAGACGACCTTTATTCGCCGCTGATTAATATTACACCAAGCCACTCTAAGTGTCGATGCAGATTTATATGAAAGCCCCTAACATACGAGACACACCCCGTGTTCCAAATTTGGCCGGGAATCCAGTAAGCCGGTTGACGTGATAGGTTAGTGGTCGACCACAAGCACATTCACTTTGGAGCTTAAAGCACACGGAAAAATTAGAACGTCACAAACGAATTTTTATTAAACGATAGATGGCGTTTTTCTGGCAAGGTACACCAAAACAGAAGCTAAAAAATCTAGCAAACTCCCACGGCAGAGGTGATTATACTTCCTGGATACCAATAACGGGTTGCAACATCGTAGCTCACAACTCTGGAAATTTTGGAAAAGCGGATGCGGGAATGATTATGCCCGATAAGTCACGATGGTTTATTGTCCTGGATTCAATTTTAGTCCACAATAAAAATACAGATAAAAGATTATTCTTTAGTAATGCAATGGAATATTAGGTGTGCAGGTTTTGCAACTACTTTGGAAAACAAAGGTGAACTATTCTGTCACTTTGGATTACTAATGTCAAAATGTGGACAACAACACTGGCTCGTAATACGTCGATAGTATATTCGAATCAGCTCATTTACCCGTACATCATAAAATCCAACACGCAGCATAGCCGTGTCTCCACGAACCCAAGTTTCGTAGTAGTTCTTATTCTCGAATATCCACCCTGTCACCAGTTTCCTTCTGGTTCGGTTCAATCAGGTGCGGCTAGCAGGACGGAGACACGAAGCGAAACCCCTTTCCAGTTAGTTAAGTAGTCAGCTTTCTAAATCCTTCACCGTCTCATCACCTTAACCTCCTAAGTGTTACAGCATTTCTCATTTCCTTCTTACGTCCAACGTCACCCCACTCCACTCAAGATATATTGCGTGGACATTAGTCTCAGAATTAACACATAAACGCAATCAAAAATAATATTTGTCTAAAGGGCGGCACGACTATTGAACTTCGTGCTTATAAGCCTTAAACGGAAGTCAGTTACAAGAACCCCTAGATTTCCGATTTTGTTTTGTCTCATCACATTGCTCCTGAAAGATGATAGCACTCCATTCTGGGAAACGTTAGGTTAGTTTAAAATAGAGTTTGAGTTACTGATGAGTAGTATACCAGAGTAACCAATTTTTTCACCAGCACGATAAGTTCAATGCTCTTTTGCTGCACTGATGAATTCCCGAATGAACTGCTTCAGAAATGCTGTTGGGTAAATCAATCTTCTAGAAACTTTAGTGGATTTCGCATGATACAGCAAGATGGAGGCTGTCAGAGATTCTAGCTATGAAGTTGTTGAGCTTCTGGCGCGGGTTACTCGATACAACGTTTGTCGCCTACGGCATGTTGTTAATGTGACTGGTTCGAGTTCACTCGAAACTCAGAATTTTCATGGTAAAAAACTATCTTTTCCTTACAGTCAGGATTTGTGCTTGTTAGCAATCTGCTGTTAAGAAGTGAGAACATGAGATCAACCTCTGGGGATTTTACTGTAACATTCTGTAGTCCACTCGCCGATAGTTTCAGTATTCTCATTAAAAGTGATCTTTCTGTTGACCCACAACCTGAGAAGTATTCATAAACCCATCGATATTCTAATTCAACCGAGCCTAGTGTTAAACCGCCTGAGCAGTGGTCAACACACAGCTTTCGCAAGGATCAAAGTTCCTGTATGGGTTCAATTGAATGTAAGTGCTGCTAGTGAAACTCACGTGCATTACTTACGTTCGAAGTTGATGCGCATAAGTTTTTCATGAACAGTACAGCTATGAACTAATTAGAATGATGTTTATTCTATAACACGCCAATAACTTGGCCAATGTGAGGTGATACACCTTCAGTCTCTTAAACAAACTCACACGATCATACGTGTTACAGAACTGAAATCTGAATTATTATCAGTTGAACTAGCTTAGCACGGTTTTTCATCCGATCAAGCCCACCGCTGGAGTTGGGTTACTGGTGGAACTGAACAACACTTGAAGCCCAACTAGTGGACTTTCGTGGGGCAGTTGGTTGGACCCAGCAAATATGTTCATTTTTCATAATATACACACTGTTGAGAACTAGTTTGAATTGACTGCATTTTCGATTTGATATTTTCCCGTGCTGCTAAAACCTTTTGATGCCCACACTCTGGAATTACCCGCACTTTTGTACGGAGATGTCTGTTTTCATAATCGCTCCTTAAAATTATAGTCTTCGTAATTCAGCTTATCGATTTTTCAGCTGGCAATGTTCATACCTTGCTTACTGCCAGTTGTCCTCCAAAACCAATGAAACCAATGTGACTTTTGTACAGTATTGAATTTGATCGATCCTGCTGACCACCGCCACTAATTCTGTCAGCCGAGGAATGCATGAAAAGGTGAGCGCGACGATACCGGATGATGACCGTTATTACGCGTGGGATTAAAAAGTGCATTTTGTTCAGGTATCAGTTGACTGTTGATCACTGTAGAGCAGGAGTCGACAACCTAAGGTAGATTAATCGAATCATTCTCACTAGCAGACATTATCCTGTCTGCGTTTCTAACAACATGGCATGACGTTTTAGCAATAAATTTGTGTGACGAGTTCTTCTCTAATATAAGGAACAGGGCACGAATCTCGTTAACCGATAACCGCTTGGATAACATTCTGCATCTAGTCTCAGTCAGCTGATCGTCTAATATTAAGAGGTGAGAATCTGATGCCAGGCAAATTTGCAGAACCTACGACTTGAACAATAATTTAATGAATTAGGCAATATAGTAACTTTACTATAATTCACTAAAATTAATTTTATTTAGTTGTTCTAAATGAATGCTCGCTTTTAAACACTGATACAACATCTGGTTCTTGTCAGAAAGAAAGTTGCCGATTCCTGGTCCAAACATTGTTATCTGTTCATTCACGAGAAACAGACGCTTTGGTCATCTCATCCACTCATATCAAATATTGTGATATCTGGGTGCTTTTGTCTCCTCTTCTATAAAGTATTGCTTATCTTTTTGTGTGTTCTGATTGACCATGGCTTCGTTCACACTGAAGTTATAAACAATGTACGTTTCTGTTCAGTTTTCGAAATAAAGTACTATTAATTAGTTCAACCATATCAGGGATTAAGCGGTTAAAAATGATCGTCATTGATTGTAACGATCCACGTCTGATCGTTGAGTTACGCGTAGCCCAAAACGGATCCCCAAAATGAAAACAAGATTGGACCCAACAATTTCTACGGTACTATTAAAGAAATGCATCAATAATTACAAAAGCAAACCTCAATCGTTCGCGACGATAGTCTCGTCCAGCAAAATCAACAGTTTCTCAACAGGACCAGCAAGGTCAAAGGTCAGCCGTCACGCCAGTAAGCCAGGACAAGAATGGCTACTCGCGCCAAGGACACTTAATGACACATTAGTTCAATAAAACAAAACGGGTGGGTGAGGTAGTGGGAACAAGTGTCAGGTTAGGGGGAAAAATAGGGAATGCAAACGATGGAGACGAATTTTCTCAGTTCATGGATCAACAAATTTACACTATTTTGATATAAACGATACAGTGTCACGCGTGAAAAAAAACTAAAAAGATGTCCCTATTTTTGAGTTGGTACGACAGGATTACCTTGGCGTTCAAATAAGAATGTTCTTTCCTGGGGACCGCATCCTACAACAGAAACGTCTACCATGCCCGAGGAAGAGATTAATATATGGCCCACAACTTGTAACGAAGTACTCTGAAGTAATAAGTTCGAATAAATTTCCCGTAGACAGTCTGTAAGAAACATTTAATCTCCACCTTAAGACGGATCAGTACCACAGAGCATCAGATGTACAGTAAGACATTTTGGTAGAGATATATGAAGGAGTTAAAGTCTAGGCCGAGACTACAGCTATTGAAGAGATAAACATTATAGAGTTTATGTAAACAGTTAGGTTAGTAGGCCATGCTAGCTTCAAGGTTCGGTATTGATTTGCTGATATTGCAATTGTTTCCTGGTATGACATTGATTTGATGAATTATGTTGGGATCGTATGATCACTGATGTATCGGACAAACTGTCTTCAGCACACCGTTAATCTTGAGTGTTAAACCGGTTCTGGTCTGACCCGTGCATTAGTGATTAACCTTTCTAGTGTTCAACTGACACCACGAATCATCCAGCTTGCTGTTTCTGTACAGCTGAGGTTTCCATGAGGAATCACAATTGAGGTTTGTTACATTTATCTTATTAAAGATTGTTCTATTTAGCACAGTATGAAACCATTGCCCTCACTGCTGTCTCCAAACATCCACATCTGGACTGGGTTAATTTATTAGTACCACTCACGCTACTAGGCATCAACCAACCGTTTCGTCGGCAACGACCCGCCGCTTGCGCTTGTCAGTGAGACGCGATCCTGCTGACTACGTGTTGCCGATCGATTCTGAGGCCGTAAGAAACTAAGTTTGCCTTTTAGTTAACTATCCGGCATGTTTGTTCTGCACGGTGATAAGTCTGCTGATAGAAAAGACTGTGAGATTAGCTAGTTTCAAAGTTCCCAGTCAACAGAAAGCTATAATAAAGTCTTACTTGAAATGTTTCCAGCGGATAATATATTTGTATACCAAGAGGCAAGAGCACAAGTTACCGAACAGCTTCACGCTACTTGGTGCATACGAGTAGGCGTAAGGTGATCAATAAAACCGTGGGCACAGCATGGCAAATCGAAATTGGTGTATTTTGATGGGCATCTGATAAGCATGCCAAATTACCGGCTCATTCTTAATTCATTCGCATATGGTTTATTTCAAACTGCCACACTGCAAAAACTATGCCCGAAAACACTAGTTTTTCGTGAAGCTCATTTACCCGAACCACTATTACACTACTACTTCTGAATCATCATCATCATATCAGCCATGAGCCTGACCAAAAGGTACTGTGGCTCGGGCTGCCGCTCACCTCAACAGTGACGAAGAAAACGTTACTAAGAAGGTTGAAAATTAATAAAAGAAGTCTAAGCGGAAGAACTAGAAATGGTATGGATGCAGGTACGCCATTGACTGCGACACACCGCCATCTCGGATAGCGTCTCTAACCAGCGGTTTGAGTGATCACGAGGACCCCATCCAGGCAGGCGACACCTACCCACTTTACTCAGTGGAGCAGTCAGGGTTTTCATATTTCGTGACCACGTTGTCGCTTGACCACCACGTGGTTTCACCCAACTGTTGGTGGTCTCAGTATATAATGCCCGGTACGGTAAACGCTCAGCTGGCATACGGAGTACGTGACCTAACCATCGCAGGCTGTGCAACGTGAGTAGTTGACCAATTGATCGCGCATCCCGAGCGTTCCGGAGTACGCGACACTCAAGCCTCAGAGAGAAGCCTCTCTGCTGTGATGGATATCCCATCCTGAGATGTCTGTATACATAGTCACGAATTTGTTATTGCATCATGCAAATGGAGCAATCCCACGTTCGCTATAACGAAGTATACGTGGTGAACCACAGATCAATAGATAGTACGCCAGTTGTAGAAGTGTTGACAGATACAGATAAATGACTCACGTCCACAGCTATGAGTTTTGCCAGATATGTCAATTTGAATCCATGGTGTGTACCGATCACAAACTATATTTGCTTGTATTAATTGTTCCACGTTATAGAAGGTCACACCTGTACGAAATGGACGAGGGAAAGCTTTGAACGTCAGAACAGGAAGGAAGGTAAGAACACACCGTCTCCTCGTTATGTTCGGCTTCGTGTGATTCAACTAAGATGAGTAATATTCCCAAACACTAGAGATAATTCAACCGAGGTGATAGGGGGCGATGCTAACTGTGGTTGCGTTCTGCAGAAAATGCATTTTGCAAATACGGTTCAGCTGCATTCCATTAAGTGAGAGGTGTGAGGATAAAATGCCTAAATGAGACGTTACATACTCCAAAGTAAGTCATGTGTGTCACTGGGTTCAATGAGGTGGGCATGCTGAATATAAGTGAAGTGGCTAGTCAACAATATGGTTCTGCACGGTAAACTAAAACAGTAGGTAAGATAGTGGACGTAACGCAATCCGGACACCGTAAACGTGGGTCGTTAAAGTTGCAAATGAACATTTCAGTATCCGGTGAAGCGCCTAAAAATTGACCATTGAAATACCTGGCTACCTTGTTTAGCTTCAAAGGACCATACATGCATCACCGTCATTTCCAAACTGCTTATGATAAAATTGTTTTGTTGAACCATTTTGACACTGAACTCGCGAGGTGAGCCTTGTGAACACCAGAATGCGTACTGATAACGAATAAAAACTTACGGAATTGTCCACCCCAACACAAGTGAAAACGCTCATTTCGGCTATGAACATAAGTGACAGTTGGAATCACAAATTAATTCCTTCAACTGAATGCGATGTACACGAGTGAATCACGATATGTGTAAGGAGTTAAATACAGTGAACATCAGTAAGGATAGATGGATTTACTGTTCATCAAAAAAGAGAACTCATGAACACGCTTTTTACACCACGTGATTTAGTTGTTGGGCAAAGATAGACTATCGCAAACGAAAGCTTTGAAGTTTCTCAAACTGTATGAAGGTGATGGATATCAAGCTATTTTGATGTTCAATGTAACAAATGTGATAAAACGCAACGTAGGTAAAGAAGACTTATCACTGAGGAACACTGTTGACATAGAGATAAGTTAAAACAAATAGCAGTACTACAAAGATTCCGCCGAACATGACGCTTTTGCAGGGAAGCTGTGATCGTCAAAACGTTTACTAATGAGATCAAAATACTGTGAATTAACAATCAAGATAAAAAACTGAACATCGAGCCCACTGTCCGAAGACTTAGAATTGCACATGGTTTGTTACCTTATTGAAGCGGACAACTTTTCTACCAGTCCGTTGCTGGAGTCGTCCAGAGCCCAGCGTAGTATATAATCATCGTGACCATTATGTGTCTGAACCATAACGCAGTCCCGGATGAATTCAACAAGATGTTTTTTTAAAAATTTAGAATGCGAGTCGATCGTTTGAAACAAGACTGGAAAACAACTGTTAGCGTGATATGAAGCAATTCCTGAATATGATACGAAGAAACAACAGGAATGAAACGCAACCAGAAGGATCTCATAAATAACGTAATGTACGAATTCCGCAAACCAGTACAGTAGAAACAGCGTGTTCATTCCTTCTAGACTTTATTACTGGAAGCTAAAATAAACTGACAGCACTAGGAACGCGTACGACCCCTCGATATCATGACACTGAGTGATGAATCATATGCCAGAACGCTATTTGGAGTTCAATCTGCACCACAACTAGAGATTTCTGTGAAGTTTTTTTTTAGAATCATCTACTTCGTCAGAAATATGAACTTTATAGGAACTGTCTTTCGTGCAAATCATGAAACGATTAGGGAACGCATGATGAAAACAAATGTGTACTCCATTACTAGCTTTTATTTACCCAAAGTAGTGCACTCTAAATGTTTCTCTAGCATGAACCTGCGAAACCTAAGGAGAATTCAGAAGAAAAATGGCAGTTTTCAGCAAATGGGCCTAATAAAAATGTAAACTCTAGTCACTCAGTGACTTTCATTGGTTTGTTCGATGTATTTTTCAGTTACACGAAGGCTGTTCTTCCGCATGTGCATCAGTTTTAGTACATGGCAGAATTTCTGACCGTTACCATTCTGACACAAGAACACTGTTGTCGAGTCATGCGAGTTTTCAAAAGGTAAACTTGGTTGTTGTAAGGGCAAATTGTCTCTGGTTGTCCGCACAAATGCACTGAGTGCTCTGGTTTCATTTGTCCTTCCACTCTGACGCCCTGTTCCCATTCAGATCAACAACTTTCATTTAATCCTACAATGCTGAGTCCGTTCGAAGTGATCGTAGACAAATTAGAAATAGTGTGGTTCGATCGGAACCGACCCCGTTGTCAGTCGTGAAATAAGTGACGCATTCTTATGCAGTATCGGCGCAACCACAACCCCTTGGGATGAGGTCTACAGAAGGTCCAATGTTACAAGACATACTAAAACCTATTTAGACGCCCAATGCAAGTGGACCAGTAACACGTACACACCGTTTCCGTTCGCCTATGGTTCCAAATGATCCGAATTGAGAGTGCGATTCCGAGATACCATGAAATACGGGAAGCTTCAAACATGATGGTGACAGAAAATGTTGTAGTACTGATCGGTATATGAAAGCTAAACGTTAGAAATACAGCAGAAGTCAGCCTTTTAAAATCGTTTTTCGTGCAGTTTTAACCGCTTCTTACAGAAGTGATCGGAGTTGTGAGGTGGTTCTCATAGAGGTAGGTCGCCGTAGGTGAAGTACATCACAGCAACTGATGAGACGCCAGGAGAACGTTTTGTACAAAAGGCTTTACTTCCTACTATTCACAACGATAGGGAGGATGAGAAATGTATAGTGTAAAAGTATCCAGTAGACTTGATGGAGAGCGTTTGTGATAGTACTGAAAGGCTTAAAGGTAAAGACCTACAAAACCGAATTTCGGTTCCAATATATATTTAAACTAAAAATAGACAGCATCGGACATAGATGAGATAGACAACGCCTGAAAGACGTACGGATAGGAATATGCGTACAAACAAGATTAAGGTTGAGTGCATTCGCACGCAATTATCGATCCCGTTAGTCTGACTTTTTCACAGATGACTGAGTTCTATCGATTCACATGCTTCTGCTGTCCTGTTTGATGCAGATGAAGTGCGTGATTAAGAAGCCTCATAACACGTCCACAGTTAGCTTGAAACACAGGGTCTTCAGACCTTATTCCGTGGCCCTGAGTTGCGAATTGGAAGCGATGTGAACAGAAAAGTTCGCATACTAATGTTTTAAGCCGACAAATAACCAGACGACAAAAAATGCCCACAACGTCGTTACACAATTGTATCCTCCATACATGATGCTCAAGAACACGAGCAACCGTAAGTTGATGAGAAACAATGTATTCCGATTTTTAAAAGAGTACAAAGAAATATGGCGTCGATACACAAAACTATCTAAGCTTAATTAGAAAAAGTAGAGCAGAGAAACTCGTGATACTGGCCAATACAATGCCATATACGGAAAATTGTTTATCTTTCTTAAAAACGACTGGAGTGCTGTAACATACGATCATAAATGGTACAGGCAAGGAGATAGAGGTAACGCTAGGAAATCTGCCGGAGCAGAGATGATCACAGCCAATCAGACGATGAACAAGCTCCACAAGTTGGTAAGCGAGACAATCCCGTTACACTATGCAATTAAAAAAGTAGAATGTAAAAGCACTGTAGGGTCGCGAAAACATGCTGAACTGCAGAATCAAGGTTTAAGTAGAAGTGGGTGGAATGAGGAAACGGTAAAACATCACTGGCGGTTTGATTGTATCGATCGGTTTAGATAAAAGGTTGAAAAATATGCAAAAGTATGGCGCCAATAGCGCGTAAAGGCAGTCAGCCATTTAACTGGCACGAGGTCACGTGAAAAGGTATACAATCTGTTTCCAACGATTAAGCACAGTCATTATTGCAATTGCGTGCGAGGACGTCGCCCAGAAGGGCCTTGAGGCTTCTCAAATTTAGGTTTTTGTTCTGTCGGTTTCGGGTAAAGAATATCCATAAGATATCCCGCAGTGAGCTCCTTCATATTATCCGTTTCCAGCTGATTGACAAACAATAAGAAAAGAAATCAATTATCGATCATTAAAATGACACTCATGGCGATATCAAAAAAGTCAACAATACGAAAAACTTAGCACACAACCTCAACCACAGGAGCAAGTGTATCGCAAATTAATTAACGGAAGTATGATATAAATAAACAAGATAAGATAGATGCCGACAAATGTATGAGTGAAAAAACACCGAACGAAAGCGCTTGTCAAAAACATGCTGAGTTTTCAGGCGGCAAACACTCAATAAGGAAATACGCGAAGATGAGAACATACCGTCTAAGCCAGGCAGCACATCACCAGCATATCACAGTCTGATGTGGCGTTACGGCAACGGCCAGCACAATTCAGGAATTAATCTCGACAAACAATAGGCATCGCCAATCACGTTAGGCGTCACTATGTGCTTCTATGTGACAGACCGTCATGTGAACACAAGCTAAGCATTTTCGCATGATGGCAAACACTGGGAAAATTGATTGCGGAAGGTGGTTTGCCGATGAGTAGTCGGGAATTTGGTTAATTTCAAGTTTAACACCACCCACATTTGATCGCAGCCTTCGCATTCAAACAGACTTTCCAGCCAGTCTCTTTCGAAAAGAAGCACTAGACTTGAGTTTAGCTCTCATTAGAGCTCGTCAGTAGTGCATAATGTTAGGTCAGTTGTGCAGTGGTCAACACGGTTGTCTTATGAAAGCTTGGTCAGAGTTCTAACTTATGCCCTGACAAGGATATGTACTACTGACGAGCTCTAATGGGAGCGAAACTCGAGTTTAGTGCCTCTTTTCGAAAGAGGCTGGCTGGAAAGTCTACCTGTATGCGAAAGTTGCGACCAAATGTAAGTGATGTTCAACTTGAAATTGGTTTAGGATATCATTGAGAATTCTTAGTGCATCTCTAAATGCATCGTTGTACTGTTGTACAGTCTACAGATGCTGTGGTCATGTAAGAAAGGCATGCTAAAACTATTTGATTATGTTCCAAGATGCTCAAACAATTACGGAAAAGCTAGCTTCCATGTGACGACAGAAAACCACTCGTGTGTTTGAAACAACGGCTACGTGAATAAACTTGCTGGAGGAGTGATGTGAAATGTAACTGAGGCTAACTAAAAAAAATCACAACGAGTAATTAATACACTAGTAGGATACGTCCAGTGAACAAGACGAAGTTGAAAACAGGAGAGTCTCGCTGACGAACTGTAATTTTTCCGTTTTAAGATGATTCGATAGTCTTTTGGTGGATTTGTTGTCAATCTGACATGACCCTGAGGGTGGCTCTTCTGTTGTTTTGTAGCCCCAAAATCGTTCGAAATAGACGGATCCTACTGGTGCAGTGGGACAGCGATTGAGAACTGATATATCAGGCTGAAATCTCGAAAATAAACGTAGTTTTAGCTTTTGGTCTCCACTTCTTTCGGATGACGGCGCTCGCATTCATCGCGCGAGCTTCGCAAACCAAAACCCGGAGAGTTCAGCACAACTAACTCTATCATACTGACGTCTGTCAGCTCCGTAATTCAGATACAGTTACTGATTGACCAACATGCAGAACTTGGCTTGTTATGATAACGGGACAGACACTACCCGATCGCAGAACATGCCAGCAGGTTCGTAATTGAAGCTTAGACCAGTGAGATCTCACGATCCAGAGCATGTGCCCAGTATAGGGTGGATTAAAGGCAAACACTGAACCGAGTTACTGCGATCCGTCACAGCAACTGGCAAAAGTCATTATCAAATCAACCTGAGCGTAGTGCCGCGTTGCACACGGGTTTCCTCCTATCTTCCACTACACTAACTGGCTGTCGTTCGTCAGACTTATGTGTACAAGTCCGTTAACGCAATTAAATCCCTCACCCTGGCAAACGGTCTGTACTACTTCCTTGAGATCACCTTGTAGTCACCGGTGTATACTGTCGAAGGTGTGATGTGTAACGATCAGACCAGCATCATGTGTCATTGGTAACAGTTTTTGCAAACGTGTTCGTTAATTCGTTTTCCTTTTGATAACTAACTTTTGCTGAATCTTCGATGGGGATGTACTTGATCGGAGAGCGGTTGTTTTCATGTATAATTCCCATCAAACGGCAATGATGTTATCGGTCGTCAGTCTCCCAGCCAGACGTTTCAATCACAAAAGCTTGACTGCGTCAACATTCATGATTTCGTTATGCCCTAGTGAATGATGTATCGCGCGAGACTGGAGTTACACAGTCATCCGGCTGACTAAAATGCAACAAACCTCTGCAATCATACGCAAACACTGAATAAACAAAGTCACTCCACTTATGGATGTCGGTTAGAACCAAGTGAGCGACCTTCAGGAACGTATGCACGGTAACGTCGTCTGATTTATAGCCACTTAATGCTACGCTAACAATGACTCGCACTGAGGAAACTGAATCCAAATGAGGCTTAACGAATAGGGTTGAATTATGCTGCCAGATGGCAACTTGGCCAACCGATCAAAACATGGCCGACCCAGCTAGGGGCAACGTCGAGGAGGACTTGAAACACAAGCTAACCGACGACATCAACCCGCGGCCTGTACAACACAACACAAAGCAGCGTGCATTCCAACTTACAAAACAATATCCATCAGTGACAGAGGCTTTTTTTCGTTTGACGATTCTCGGGAACCACGTTACTGTTAGTGATGACCCCAGTTACCACAGAATTAGGGAGAACACCACAACTGTTTATCGGAGATCAAGTTTGCTTGATCATACTAATGAGGAGTTCCGAGCGGTTGAATAACGATGAACCTGTCCAATCATAATTTATTTGGCCGGCATCAGCTGAATTCATATTGTCTTTAGCATTCAAATGGGTCAAAAGCCTTCGTTTGCACTGCATCTTTTTCTTTGTAGGCATCCGATGATGTTTCCCTAAAAGATTGTTTCACATAGACCGTCCGGCTTGAGAACGACGTACGTTGCAGTAGATAAGATGTACGTTCATATCTTAAAAACCACTGAACAAGACTGAAAAAAGTTTGTATGAGAGAATTATGTAGGTGTTTCCGTAATACGACCTGGGAGTTCACATTATCAACCGTGTGTTTCTTGACTATATTCTGCTCTCATTTCATCGAGACTTATGCCCAACCTTTCGGCTGATTATGGTATGAACTGATCATATGATGCATAAACTCAGATAATTTCTTAGCACGTACGCGAATTGAGAGGGTTCATCTGATGTGAATTGATTTGACAATCAAGGCGGTGCAGAATGACTACAGTCTGTTGGTCATCTCACACGAAGTGGTAGTACTCAGAAGGTTGCCACAATGAGCCACTGTCAAATCTGGTGATGGAATAGGCCTAATAATATGGTTGTCCATGGACGACCAGAACTATCAAGGAGAGATGCGGGTTCCAACCGACATCCATATTCCAAGTCTACAAATCTCTTATTTGATTGGCCATGTCCGGCCAGGAAAATATTTCATTTGCAGGAAGCACATGTGAGCACTCCAACGGGTGCACCATGCGGTAATTTCCCGCAGTGGAAAAGTTGAGACAAGCAAACTGTCTCCTTGAAACAAAAAAAAATTCCAATAGCCAATTTGACTCCGTATATAAAATACGACTGCATGTTAACACGTCGAAGCTTTTATCGTTATGCTAATTTTCGACTACACAAATTTGCATTGATCGTCTCAGGGTTAGATTGTACTTCGTTCAACTTCAGTTTGGTAACACGGCTAGTCAAAGGAAACCCCCTGAAAACGAATGTAGAATCGCTGAAACTGTAACTTGTCGTCAAATACGTACCGACGTACACTGAGAATGATCGCACACTAGTCGAGATACTGTCAAGCTGTCGAAGCCTAGATAGGAGCCAAATAACGATTATTCGATCAACAGAATAGCCTCCACCTAAGACAGCACGATAACTATACCTTTGTGATATTCATTTCACGTTCCGTAACATTGAGGATCACATTTCGTGCGTTGAATATCCCTCGTTGTCGCGAGTGGTTCTTGATCAGAGACAATGATTGGGCAACCACTGAACACAGAACCATCTCGCTATCACTAATTCTTTGACAAGCTTGTCACCGACCGGGGCCGTGCATTCGACATGCACAGAACTAGCGTTATCGGACCAGGCATTTCACGCCACCTCAACAACGTTGCTTCGGCTGTCTAACCATGTAGCAATCCACACGACTATAAACATGAGGTTACGCGGGTGACGTGGTAGGGCCAAGCCCGGACGGGTCACTACGAGGGCAGTACGAAGGCATGAGTACAGGCAGATAAAACGAACTAACCATAATCTGATAGGCTGGACTTGGAATGTAAACACCAAACCCGCGCACTATTGATGCAGAGGAAATTCTCTGGCTGATCACAGTAGTGATGTACGTGTAGGATATGTGTCGAATGCACAGTCTTACCGACGGTATTCTTATCAAAGACATCGAGAAATATTGCGATAGAAAGTTTTAAGTTCCTGGTAAGTGAGGATGACAGCCTCTGCAGCAGGGGTCTCACACTGAAAAAATCGACTCAGCCAGCGGAATTCTGCATGGAGAAGTATCTACAAGTTGATGATCGAGTCAACCAGCAGAAGAGAGGCACAACAATGGGCTCGCCTAGATCGAGATTACTTGCGGATGTTGTAATGATGCACACTGAACCTGAAGCCTTCCGCATATTCGAATCCTAAAATGGAAATTCGATACGTGAATGATATTCGTTGTCTTACCTCAGAATCAACTTGACCGGTTCTACAGTTGCCCGAAAACCACAGTGAGTAAAATAACTTCTTCAAACGAAGAAAAAAAATTGTTTGCCGTTCATCGATTTATCAGTTATAACAGAAGTTGATAGTAAACTCGAAACTACTGTCCACCGTAAACGAACAATTAACGTCATCCTCAAATTCAAAAGCAATCATCCAGCCTGTCTACCCAAAATTACATGTTAACACTGTTCGGAAGTGCAGACACGCACTGTAACTTGTTTAAATTTAGAAGACAACGAGAACATCTGTGCAAATTGTTAACTTTCCATGGGTACCCAAGTAGTTTTATGAAGAGGTTAAAGGGTTCACAGGAACCGGACATGCGGAATAAAAACATCAATAACAATGCCATATATTCAGGACACACCTGAAATTACACAAAACTACATTCCAATCACTGGGCATTCCAGTATCAAATCACGCAGAATGCAACCCTCTGCTTAGCTTTCAGGAACGCCAAGGATCATGTAGAACCATAAGAACAATGTGGTGTGGTCCACGCGATTCCACGTCTCGTGTGGCCAAATATAAGTAGACGAGACAAGCAAACAGCTGCATAAACAAACACAAGTTAATGACGAGAGTAGCCGAAGCTGGACTCCGGCACCACGGCTTGGACAGGTTATGGGATCAAAACGGATCAAGCGCAAGTGGTCGTGGGAACGAAAATAAAAGAACGGCTTGCTCTGTAAACTCCCTATATGCAGAATTCGTTCAATGACACGTGGGCATAGACAGCCACTACGTCAGCATCGTTGATATCGAAATGAAAGATGAGCGAAGACAGACCAACAAGCGTACATGGTGGGAGGAGGGGTTAGAACTACCTCATTTCAGCACTCATTTATCTGAGCATAGCAGTGAGAAGACAGATATCGGCAGATGCTAACATTTCGTACTACCTCTTCAGAATCAGGATTGTATACAACAATAATGTGGTGGAGTGAAGAAATGAGACAGAATATGGGTTGGAAGATACAGCGCTAAACTATTAGGTATATGGAAGTCTGAGGCCTACGTGTAATATTTTTGTATTCGTAATGCTGGTTTGAGAAGGCCAGTCACGACCGCCTGAGCGAGACGAGGTTTAGTGTGACGCTTAAT
>LOND01029252.1:16506-33119 GCA_014220965.1 Paragonimus kellicotti
ACGAGCGTAAACAGAAAAATTAAAGGCGTTACTCAATGAGGTAGAAATCAAGTGTTTTTTGAAACAATTCAGAAGAACAATTACAAATAAGAACTAAAAATCCGGTGAGCTGTCAAAACGAACTTGACTGAACGAGTTGCATAAACATAATATATTACGCCAACAGACAAATAATGTTCCCTAGACGGAATTGAACCACAAAAAATATACCGTGTAATTAAATAACGAATTACGTAACGACAGGGTGTTGAGAGCGTCATTGGGAAAACCATAAATTATGTGGCTGACCGGGTAGATGAGGCAGAATCGGGATCTACGCCCCACGCACACGTACCGGTTAACAGAAATTAATTTGACATCGCATGGTAATTTTTGCGGTTCTCTTCTACAGTACACTAGTCCACACATAGCATTCCTCTTGAAATAACACAACGGCGATTTGAGCCAACCAGAAAAGTAAGAATATGACATTCTGTTGAACAAGAAATATCTTTTAAGAGCACAAGTTCCTCCTCCAGGAGAACCTGACTGGCATGAAAGCGACAAAGTGGGTCCGGCAACTGCATTTCGTAAGAACCATCTCTAGACTTGTGCCAGTGATGAATACAATGACTCCATCAAGACTACTCTTAATACCATAAACTATTGCAGATGCCATAAAGGAAAGCATGCTATCAGCTGACGCTTTACTAGAATCCACGTGATACGAACTTAAGTAAAACGAGCCGCGCTGAAAATGTTTGTGCAGTCAACACTCAACACAACTTCCGTAAGTTTGCTGCAGCAGGCATGTGATCAACATAAGATGACGAAACATCGCCTACCGAGATTAAAAAAGTGATTGCTACAAGCGGTTTGAACTAACATGTCTAAAAATAAAGAGGTATCGCTTCTAACATTTCACTTTAGTGCACGTTTTAGGGCGAGCAAACATTGAAAACGACTCAACACCGAAACGACCACGTGACCTCACGTTACAGCAACCCCGAAGATTAAAATTGGAGGATACTCCCTACTAAATACACAGGAGTAATCGAACGTCTGAGATGAGACAGGTCCTTACGTAGAAGTTTGTTGCAGACAGCGACAATGGTTAGATTATCGAGGAAAAAACCCCGCTTATTTAAAAAGTCAAATGCCAGAGGTAGAAAGACGATAAACGACATAGCAGTACTAATCCGTACGTCTTCGTCAGCTGGGATACAGAGAACAAGGACAAAATGACGGCAAAACGAGAGACGTAAGCCCACAACCACACTGCCCAAAATCATGACGAACGACGGGTCGCGTCAAAAGCTACGCTATACAGGAACGGACTTACGGTGCGCGATAAGCAGAACGGACATCAGCATGGTCGACTTGTGATGACGTATCAAGACTAGAAATACGCTACCACGTGGATGACATTTAAAAGGTACCGGGCACTTGAACAAGCTACGTTGTACTGCCTAACGCAGCTGTTGTTTCTTAGAGTTTGAAAACAAAAGTATACTCACTTGTCTGAATACCAGTGTCAAACTATTAGTCGATCAGTTCGATCACCAAAGACCGACTGACGGCATACAACATTTTTCAACAATTGTACAAAAACACTACTAGCTCGACAGCCTTTCCACGGGGCTTGAATCAGACGCATATCTAACAGAAGAATTGATCTGAAGTACAAATATGCTTGTGACACTATGACCGTCAGCAGTTACTCAATGAGGTTCACCAAATGCTAAGGTAAACCCAAAATCTTGAAGAAGCTGATGCAAATGAAGCTGTGAATAAGGAAACATTCTCATACAATTTTTAACGAGCAGCTTGGTACAGTTTCTTCGGTAAACATGACGCAACATTACACTGCACTCTTTCAGATGCTTCAGGTCAGTATAAATCCTTCCGATGAAGACACAGGCTCCAGAACTGTTTACATAATACTGTATCCGTCGGTTTACCTGTAAACACTGAGGTTGTTATCGAAGCAGAATTGATCGATGCCTGTGTTGTGGGATGGAAAACATAGCCTGGTATACGTCTACATAACTGATGATGCTTTAAAGCCAATCTGTCGTTCGTCGATAACCATTTAGTTGGTCACCGTTAACAGCAGTCCCGCTCTCAAGTTGACTAAGTGCTGCTGATGATGATAGGTGACTACCAGCTGGATGAACGAGTTCCAACGGATAGCCATGGACTATCCTAAAATAATTATTTCGGAGGGGGATGTGAACGACCAGGTCGGTCGACTCAGCGAAGTCGAGTGTCCCTTAGGTGACAGGTTTGGACCGGCATCACATAGTTCAGACAATGGTGAACGATTTTTTCGACCATACGCCCAAACAACTTTTGACCAGCACCAGTTTTTGTCGACGTGAGTGTGTGTTCTACTTGTGGCTCTCATTCAACAAACCAGATCTGGCCAAAGACAGACCACATGGCTGATGGTTGTAGATGGCGTTGCTCTATTCAGGACAGGTGCTTTTATTGGAGCGTATACTCGGATTCAAATACGTTAGTAGGCTGTCGTTTAGTTCTGATTTTCGCTTAACAACAAACATACCGACCGTAATGGCTTATTGCTGATGAATAAGCCGAGTTGGCAGTATGGCGTGCGTATCAATCTAGCCCGAAATCAGATCCAAACAGCTCTAATACTCGGCTGTAATAAGTCCAGAAGATTAGACCACTAGGAAGAACATTTCGAGAGCTAAGTTAGTTGGTCTTTTGCTACTACTGTATCATCACCATAAGTATGCGACGTAATGCCCTGACCTGCAGATCTAGAATAATCTACCAAAGTTGAAACCCTCTATCGCGATTCGGCCTTCAAACGTGCTAAGGCTTCTGGTTTGAACGATCATTATTCGGCATTTTCCAAAGAAGCTGATGAGGCGGCAGCAAAGGCATTGACTCTGTCGTTTCAACCGGTGCAGCCCACTGGAAACATCAATCTGTGCTGGAGACACAAAAACAGTCCCCATATTGACAGGCAGAATCATGTGCTTTTGCAAAATCTACGGGGAATGGGCTTGGCCCTGTTATAAACGGAAGCTCCGCTTCGAACATCTTTCGTAGACTCGCTGAAGCCCGGGAAGCGGACAGTTAGGAGGAGCAGACAAGGTTTCGTCCTGCACTAGGATGGACTGAGCAATTTTTCACGTCGAATCAGCATCATACGTATCGCCGATTAAAAACGGTCTTTCTTCTGGGCAGTGAAGGTGTGTTCGACTCAGTAGGTCAACCTACGCTTTTAAATTCACCTAAAGGTAGTGGCATGTGAACAAACTGTCTATGGCTTACTTCCAATATTCAGCTCAGGTTAGGGTTTACGGTGAAGCTGTCTGACAATTTCATCACCATGAATGGCATACTGTAAGGCTGTCCACTTTCGCCGATTTTGCTCAATTATGTCACAGACAGAACACTGGGAGACCGCCAAAAGCACTCACGAAATGGTGATGTGAACCGTTTATTTGATGGAAGACTGATTATTTTGGGCAATGCTGATGATTGGGTATTGATGGTTAGTAGTTTCAAAACAACACTGTAAACAGTAGACGATATATCGCGCTCCACCAATTACTTCAGAACGCGCTATACGGCCTCAAAATACTTTTGGAAGACCGCTGCGAATATCTAGATTTAGTGTTGGATAATGAAGTCATGGGGGTTGTTGACTGTTTTGTGTAATTAAGGAGTTGTATCGGCAGCGGCGAAGGTATACAAAATCAAATAGAAGTTCATGTCGACAAGGCTACAGTGCTATCCACTAACCAAAAACAACTCATACTTCAGAGTTAAATCTCTCTGAAGCTTAATGGTCGCGTGTGCAAGGCGACTGTGAGAGTGGTACTACTTCACGGTTACGAAAGCAGGCCACTCAGGACAAAAAAAAACGTAAGCCGTTTTTAGCCAATTGACCGTCGGTGCTTGCGTTTGATCGTACGCACCGCTTGGCACCCACACACATGTAACAGTGGGGTTAGGAAATGGATATTTGTTAATAAGTGTCACAAGAAAGTACCCTTGTTCGATTCTCAAGTATACACAGACTTAGACGGGTGGGCCGTGTGCTAAGGTTGCTAGTCAATCATCCACCACAGCCAGCAACTTTTGTGGGTGCCGCGATCGAATGGCGTGAGGTGAACAGTTGATGACCTAGCGTAGAAAAAAGGAAGTCATTCACAGGGGTTTGGCAACTGTAGGTCGGGTTTATCTACCGGACTACAGACTTTAGGTGAGATGTTGGACATCCGGGGTCAGTAGAGTGAATGTCGCCTCTGTTTGGCTGAATAATCCGTTAGATAGATTAAATCAATGACGTGAAGCAGTAAGAGACATCAGGATCATGTCTTGTTGTAAAGCTTTATTTTCAATTACCGCCCGGTTGTTTGGTTGCAGAGTGTGGTCACTCTGATGCTTAATGGTTAAAGTTGGGCACGGTTGTTTTTGGTATTTATGTCCTACTCATTCGTTTTCTCCTAGTTAAGGCTCTTTCTTTTCAATATGGTTTAATGGTAGTTAAACATCAGCGCGAAACACTGATTTCCATATCGGATGGTGCAGAGGATAAACAATACCTATTTGAATGGTGGGAACTAGGGTTCAGTTAACTTGCAACTGGTCACCTGATTCATTTTCAGAGGAGTCGATTGTTTTTATAAGATAGGGAACCAACCTGCGCGTTCGCTAGAACTGCACACTCTTAGCACAAACAAGATGTCTGCGTCTTGTATATATTGCTTCATGGTCCGCCGGGTAAGTAGGAAACGTCGTTAACCATTTAGGGTCAAACGAGAATAGACAAATCAGCGAGAGGACAAAGACTGGCAGACATGTTTAGGTTAATTCATTGGATTGGACACAACAGAGCCAAGTGACCATAACCACCTAACTAATAAAACTAGAAGCCCGATAAAAAACGAGGGAAATAGAAATGAGAGGTCCTATCGTAAATTGCCAAGAAAACGTGCAAAAATACAATCGTTTTCGCCTGAGACTTGTCAATGCCATGAACGTACAAATAATGTCTGAAAACGGATATGCAACCAAGAGTCAAGTACACACAGCTTAGCCAAATATATTACATACTGTGTAGTCGGTCAACTCTTAGGGAAAGCACACAAAAGGAATTACGCATGTCAAAACTTTGCGGCTGAAGAACAGCCATTTTTTCACCAGGAAACAAATAACAGAGGAAAAAGTTAGGAAGGCTTAGCAACCGGTTGGCATACAGGGTTGCAAGTAAGAGGCGCATCACACGAACTACGATGTAAACAAATCGATAAATCCGTGAAAAATGGGTACAACAGAACCAGAACGTACTCGGTGATCAAACTGGAGCCCGAACTGCCGCTCAAGTTGGGAGAGGAGACTGGATTTGCAACTGGAATAGAGCATGCGACTTTTCACAGAGCTCTGATAGCCCGAGATGGAATGCATGAAGACTGGACGGGAGAATTGTGAAATCAATAATCATGTGAGCATTAAAATCACATCCTATGCGAACAAAAACAGCACACAGACTGCATACATGCACAGTGATAAATGATAGTACAGCTCATCAAAATGAGCATTATATAATATGGACCTCTAAGCTACGATAATCTAATCAAGAAAAGAGAAACGCTCGACTAAGAGACTGTATAAACTAAATACAGAAAAGTATAGATGTCGTCGCATTAATTTATTATCCACGTATTAACACACACCAACTTCCACGAAGGATGAACCTGAATGAACTACTTATGGCTAGGTGTGGACAACACCAGAATATACAATAACACTGCTTCTCTAAAAAATAGGCCGTACTCCGACGCACCGTGATTACGTGCACACTTTGATGACCAGCTGGGGTAGATTGCAAGGTCTAGTTACCATGCCAACAGATTACTCTAAGAAATGCTGTCGAATGGATAGTGGTCTAACCAATTACAGTCACTTGGCCTCTCACATCAGGAAATTGATCGTCAAGTGCCACCTGCTTCCCTGAAAAAAATAGCACTAGGTCTAGTTCCGCTCCCATGTGATGTCTTTCTCCACGCTATAGTAGGTGCGTGCATTCCACAGAGTAACTCCAGTTTTTGATGCACATACAATGCCCTTGTTATCGTGTCGTCCCGCCGACGCGTACAAACGTTCAACAACGAAAGTATGAAGTCTTTTAACAGAAGACTACTGAAGCGTTAATACAGAAGTTATGCGGAGAAAACGGTGGTAAACTCCGGATAGATGAGTTCACGTGCCATCCAGAATCGGGACTGACAATGGAAGTGTGGTTTCTGAAACCACAGGGACTCTTATAGACTGACCATGTCAAACAGGATTACGTCTGGAACACCAGAGTGGTACTGTGAAAGCTCGGTACAGCAGAGCATGAAACACCTGCCAATTCCGGTTAGCCTAGGAATCTCAGAGACCTAAAAATTCTACTTAATATGTTTGACGAACATTTCTTGTTGTTCGCAACCAATGCACGAAGCATCGAAGGATTCATTATCTACACAGGAATTTCAAATTGGGAGAATGAACGCCTTAACCTCCACAGCATGACTGGCAGTTCGATCAAATGTTTGGTCTCCGTCTCTGAGCCCGTTGCCTCAGAAAGAAGGGGTCCAGACATGCATTTTAAGCAGAATCGTGCAGGGCACGGAAAAGACTCCCTCAAACAGTGATACAATGATGCAAAAATGTCTAGTCAATTTGAAAAGTGACGATCCCCGATGGAACCGTCACTCCCTAATAAATTTCCCGATTTCATACGAGCGGTTGCTTTGGTTAATTCGGATAAGAAAACAAGAACCGTGGCCTGGGTAGTTATGCAAGAACCCGTATAGCTTGCTGATAGTACAGAGAACGACACTACCCCAGGTATTGCGCTCGTAAAAAACATAAGCGCGAGAAACATGACCATAAAGAAGACAGAAGGATATAAGTCTGATCACAATGCAGTACGGACCAACATTCGATCCGTTTAGAAGTCAATACAAGACAAGCCATTACAAATCCAAAACAATACCCACACGTAAAACGGGTGTCAATAGTGTATCCACGAGCCACGCCTATCAAAATGACAATTTCACCGTCACGGAATCAAAAGATATATCACTTATAAATCTGAGAAGCACTATATTTAGCCCACAACCAGTGACTATAAATGCAGTCGCTAATTCACTGAGCTTATTTACTTCATTTTTATACGTCGACCACAATATTTTGCACTACGTAACTGCAATTAACTTATGCTGATTTGGGTTGAGGAACCCCTTGTTAAACGGGAAGCTAGCAGTAATGCGTCGTATACCTCGCTCTGAGAACGTTGTTCAACGTGTACCTCGGTATGCCTGCACGGTGCCCTTCGACCCTTTGAAAGGGATTGCTGAAGAAATTCGTGATCATTTATCTACTCCAGGCCATCCGTTAGAGCGTACTTTTCAGAATTCGCTAGTCCACCTCGTTGTGGTATGGGGGAGACGGGTAAAATGCGAAACATAGTGCTGAGAAAACGGCGATAAGGTCAAGCCCGGGTCACCAAAAAACAGACCTAGAACATGCAAAGTGGTTTGATCAACAACCCATACTGGATATCAAGATGTGCGGTTACGTAGCAGGACAAAACTAGATCAGCGTTTTAGCCTGAGGGCACCATATCAGTTTAAGGTGGCTGTATCCTTCCGTCGTAATCACTTTTTGTCGCCACACTGGAAACTTACTTTTTTGGCAATACACGTAACAGCCCATGCAAAAAAATAACACTGCAGAGGGGAATAGGGTGAAACCAGCTTGAAATAGTGGGGCAACCGTACCACATTGTCCCGAGGTGTACTGAAGCAAATGAACTGTTAGACCACTAAAAAGGTAAGAGCTTGCGACGATTTCTCACGGATGTATACAATAATTAGTGTCGTACTGTGATTTTCCACAGTCATCTTTAAGGTTAGTTTTACACTGCGTTCGGAATCGGATCGACTGCGAAAATGAGAGTGTGGAATGGCTCTCATGTATCACACTTTGAACATGCAAACGACATATGCTGTTATATAGGTGTCAAAATAACAGTCAGTTTGGTAAGACCTTTGTACCCATAAAATGTGCGACGCTGTCAAAAGATTAACAGCGGCCTACGTATGTTCTCACTTTCGTTAGTCACCTATATTAATTGAGAGGTTCACCAACGTCAGTGCAACGTGTGATGCGAACATAAATCGCATAATTAAAGTTTCGATGGTCTTTGTCTACTTACGTTACTACTGGAGCCGGTCGGAATATAACGTTTCTGTGAAAGACAAACATAAGATTAGGTTTTCAACCAAAACAACATGCGGCGTTCGGTGTTCTGTCAATTACAAATCAACTGATCAAGACTACGCACTTTAGTAACTTCAAGTGCGTCCAGGCCGGCTTGGATAGTCGGACCGTATTCAACGCATGTCACCGAATGTGGTGCATAACAACAAACGGTGAAAAGTTAATTTCTTTAAGATAAAATAACGTTGAAGCGGTCTGCAATGTACAACCTTGGTAATCTTCTACAATTAAAAATGCGACATTCTTAATATAAAAACGTTGGGGACAAAGTCATAGAGATACCGGTTTAACAAACATGGACTTCGACCGGAATAAAACATTGGGATAGATGTCGCTAATAGGGATGCTTCAAAGCAACGATACACAACAGTTTATCTACTAATGTGTCCCTTTATTCAGCCAGAGGAAGTAAATAATCAAGTTTCCATTCGAAAGAAAGATCAAAACAACAGCTAAACAGACACCCGAATGAATATCCTGCGTAAGTTAACAGAGGCGAGCCAGCCTTCTAAACATCTATAAATTAAAAAGCCACACAGCAAGCCACGGTGGTCAGAGCAGGGTAGGCCCTTAAAAATTCAATTTCCAGTCTAAACGAACTGTAGCACTAATGCAACGGAGACACAAGGTATCACATGTGCCATCTAATTCCAAATTAAAAACCGGATGCTTTGTTAAGAAGTACGTACCATGACGTTGAAAGATTAACTACAAGTGTAAGATTGCTACGATCAAAATTTCACACCAAACCCTCTTTTGTTTAAAAAAAAAGCATTCCCTACACCTCCGCCGCCGTCGCTGATGCAGCTTCCCAGGTATACAAACCGGTCAACAACCTCCATGACTTCATTATCTAACATTAAATCTACGTAATCACAACAATCTTGCAGAAGCACTTTGCATTTTGAGGCTGCAAAGCGCATTCCGAAGTACTTAGCAGAACGCGAAATAGCGTCCAGTGTTGTTTGTGCCGCTTGAAAGTTGTCAAACAGCAATACCTTATCGTCAGCATAATCAAGATCAGTCAGTCTTTCACCAGGTAGGAGGTCCACGCCGGCATCATTTGAGTGCCTCCATTATTTCGTCTATGACGAAATTGAACAAAAATGGTGAAAGGGGACAGCCTTGACGTACGCCGCTCCTGGTGCTGAAACTGTCAGACAGTTCACCGTAAACCAGTAAGTTAAGCAGAAAGGATACCGTGGCAAAATTTGGTAAAGGAATGATGAACTAACAGGTCACTTTGTCTAGGCCAAGTAAAGACAAGAGCTGCTACAACCGAAAAAACTATAACTAAGCAGAACAACATAGCCAGCTAAATACCACAGATAGAAACTCAGATGGGCAAGTCAGAGAAGAGACTGAAAACGGGACACGAGGTGGAAACATTAAGAATAAAGACTGATACTTTAGCAACTGAAGTGGTAGATAAATCACTCACGAAGCGACGCATTCATTCGATCGCCATGTTCGTATTTAAATCGGTACACATGATAACGACCTTCATTCTCCGGAGTTTGTTGAACAATGCGATGTGGCTCAATCCGTTCGCAACAGCACACAGCAGTGATTTTCTCGTGTTCAATGTCAATCATCTGAACAGAAGACACAAAAAGGGATGAAATTAAGGTGGTCCGGGGAATAAATGCGCCACACTAAAACAACTTATCAGGACAAGAGGATGAGAAAAAACGATGGGCACAACAGTGTTTAGAGAGGAATCGTCACACAAGCAGCAATCGAATACGCTGACGTAACTTCAGACGAATGCCCACTGTATATCTGAAAACGGGTATGACCAAACGAAACAGGTCATGCTCTTCGTATGGCAATTAACCACTTGATAAGTTTTATTTTTCGAGATAGTTCACAGCTAAAGGAAATGATAAGACGGCATTACTCTTATATTTAAAAACACGTTCTACCCACTGTCTTTCTTACAAGTTCTGTTTTGTGTGTTCGCCTACTTTTCACTCCATGCACTCTGCTTTAAAGAAGAACGTGCTCCTGCAGATGTTCAAAAAGAATTGTTTCTTGCTTACAAATCACAAGATATTTGCCGTCATATCACACACATAAACCAACCTAGATTGAGAACGACCACGCTACCCAGATATACATAGCATTTGCAAAAACCAGGCCCGAACTTTCCACTGCGCGATTGATGATCAAACGTCGTCGCCAGTGGGCTAATGCAGTTTCTTACAACACACGTGAACAGAAAGTATATGCATTAAACCTCATTCCGTCTATTTTTCTTAAAACCGGGAAATTGGTTTCAGTTCCTCTGAGTCACATACACCTGGTAAATGAGTAGGTGATAATTACGAGTTAATTAGGCTGCTGATGTGCTGCCTTCACGACGATAAACGTTATCGACAGATAACCAGTAGTGGATGAGGCTTAAATGTCAAGCAATCACCGAAAGAAAAGCCCCAGATAAAAAGGAGGGGTGTAGTTCATGTGTCCGAAATCAAACGATTAATCGAGTTGACAGTAAGGTAATACAGACAAGACAACTGCTTCCCTGCAACATTCAACGTCCCGCTTTGTAAAGTGTTTTTGCCCCATTACCAAAGCCATGCGAAGGAACTCAAGTAACCTCTACATTCAGTTAAAAGCTGCGTGAATAACGCGAACCTACAGGCTGTGAGGCAGGCGTTATCTATTTTATTCCTCTTAGTGTAAGTGGCAGTTAGGATGAGATTAAATACTGTAAAACAAAAGCCCGGATGGCGTTGGCCAAGTTAAATCATCTGTAGCGCCAATATTTCAATTTTCTTGTGAATGACCAAAACATGAGGCAACAGAATGGGCAGTCCTTGTACAGGATAGTTAGAGCTGGTCAATACGTGAAGAATCCGTTCACATAATGTCTATATCCATTCTTCGGTATCTTCGAGGCATTAGTAGTGGGTAGTGAGGATACCACATACAACAATGACAAAATGGGCCAGTTTGGGTTCGCGTAGACAATGTCTACCGATCACTCGATGTAATATGATGTCGTTTCACGCATAACGTTGGCTGACACGCTTCATGCATGCTAGTCAATCGTTTATCACATCGTGCTGTTTACATGTAATGAGACAGGTTGGAAGCCATAGTCTAGTCAGTGTATAAGCTGAGTGTTGAGTGCAGCGGTTTTTACATCAAAGCTGACTTTCGGAATAAAGTCCAAAGGACGGCGAACCCCTTTGAGTTAGAATGCTGTCGAGCATGGACAGAATTCGTGATCAAACACGCTCGTGTTGTGGGTCTCTGTGATTATCACGCCAGTTTTTTTTTCAGAAAAGAAGAGATCAACATTGTGACTGTTATTAATCCTTACGTCTGTACCCTTTTCTTACGTCCGTTGTGACACAGATATCGATCACTATTTTGGGCCAGTTGGCAACGGGTGCACAGTGCGGTCGACGATCAGGTAAACACCTTAAGTATATGGGGAAATCAGCTGTCTATGCATTAACGAGCGAGGGTGTTTGAGCCTTACAACCAAATATCCGTCTCTTAACCATATTGCTGATTGCTTAATCACTGATGGTACTGTTATGTTGGAACGCGTCAGCACTTCGAACGAATGTTCTGACCAAATATTCTAACCCACCGACCGACTGTGCACGACCAATGAATTACGATACATCAAGACAAGATAACAGAGATGACGAAGATAACAGTCTACTAACAGTGCATGTATTCACCTGAACCTTCGACCTGACAAGACCAATGAAAATGCAGCCATATTTATACGAAATTGTGACCTTCAGTGCCACATGAAGGCGAGAACAATTGTTCAAATGAACATGAAGTCTGCACCTCATGAATGGCATAAGATGAGTCAAATATGACTTCAGAACCCTGTTTTTAGGGTTAGATTAATCCTACGCCTAACACCTTCCCTTCGACTATATTCGTCGTAGGATCGAAGCCGGGGATTGATCTGCATAGGTGTCGTTGTTCTCCGTCTTTTGATCTATCCAGTGTGTGATAAAATACACACACTGATGGTTGAATATTTGATGGGAGTTTACACTCCCAACCTTGAGCGATCAGACTCCGCAGCAACAGAGTAGCAACGTTTCTGCAATCACCTGAAACAAGTGCTTATTGACCCCTGAACACGACTCCGTCAACAATCTTGACAGCTTCCCCTAACTTAACGCGATCACAACAGTCTTGGTGATGCATAGTGAGGATGTAAAATGCATTTTGTCTGGTCCCTCAAGTCATATTCCGTTTTTTTCGGTTTGAGAAGTCGGCAAGAATCTTGCTCAGAAAAGGCGTTGATTTACCGGATTCCGGTCAACGGGTGATATAACACTGTCATACCAGAAAGTTCAATTAGAACACCGAGAGACGCTTGTTACTGTGGACTATGCATTCATTGATGACGGTCCACAAAAAGTGAAAGATGAAGTGCAACACAAGTTTATCAACCATTTAGATTATGTGGGTCAACTTAGTGAAGCGATAGTGACTAGAGGAATAATCAAGAAGAAAGGCTTGATACTAATGAGGTAGTGTACATCTATTAGAGCCTTTTGTTGACGACAGTATGTTTCTAATGAACTTTCGGAACCCTAGGCGACACCTGACGATCGTCGTTATGCAGTAGGTCTTTCTTCCTGGGCTGGCTGTGCAGCAGCTACCTCTGACCGGTCAAAAAGTCCAGTGTTAAAATGGTCACCGTAAATCTACAGTTCCAAACTGAACTCATTTGTTGACTGAAGTACGGAACGTTATCCTGATTTCGAACTTTATCATTGGTTTCGACACATTTCCTATGGATTTTGTTCCACAATCACTCCAACCCTGAGAGAACAAAATACCCAAATGAAAAAGTATGCAGTCGTTAAATTCGTGATTAGTAAGATAACGTCAAAGGGAATTTAGCGACATGAATTGAATATGTGCACAGGACCGTCCTTTATATTACACAGGCAACCAGATAGGGCGACCCGGTTTATACTGCGAGACGGCCGATGCAGTATGGATTTATTGTTGTGAATATTCATGGTTGTGTGTGGGCTGAGATACTGCCAGGACGCCCAGACCTAGACAGGAGAACGATTAGGGTTCTCAACCAAAGCCTTTGGCTCAAAAGCCTGTACCGCAAGGCAGCGGTTGGGTGGCAATGTACCAGAACTGGTACTTTTTCCGGAAAAAGATGCCAACCTTCTTCCAACCCCCAACCTGGAGGACCAGGAGACTGGTTTGTCAGACCTCTACCCATTGGCCTGCCTGGTATGAGTGACTCTATCGGTGTGGTGGCCACACCGTCCAGTTTAGCCCAATAGGTCATCGAGATGCGCAAGCCGTCACACCACGTCAAGGTCCAGTCTCGTTGTGACGTCCAAGGGTAGACGGCGACTAGGCATAAATAGAAAACACTGTTGTGCTGTTGTTGAGGTTGACTTTTATACATGCCAAGTTAATGGTTACGCAGATTATCAAATCCAAAGACCGACATTCATGCACTACTTACTGAGTGACTAGTTTTCCTAGTGTTATGTAAAGATAATGAAACACACCAAAACAGGTCACGGATGCAGAACGAGTCAGTTCCTCTTGCTCAGTTTGGTTTTCTTTCCAGTTAGTTATGTGAAGCTACCAGTGGCAACACACCGCTAGAGCAACGTTCATTTTACCCATGTTCCTTTCGATTTTTTGCTTGCTCAGAGATCATTCGTTAGCATCACTCACAGAGATGAAACGACGTAACCACAGAAAACACTTATCAAGCAGCTCTGACAATCAAACTGTTCATGTCACAGCAGTAGCGTGACCCAAACGGGCACAGAACAGAAGTGGCAGCAGCGGTGAGAACATATGGCGAAGAAGTTTGTTCTGATGAAAAACTACAGATAGAACAAAAGTGAATCTCTGTTGAGTTTTTTTAATCCCTCATGACTCCAAATATGAGAATGATCACTTGATCTGAGATGGGGGTGTAAGAAAAGTTTGTTTATGGCCTAAACGGAAGAAAGCCTTTAATCAGGAGACGGCCGAATGCCGTTTTCCCTTGATCACTCGTGGACCGAAAATCCACACGATTTTGTGAAGGCGATGGCTCGAGAAGCTGTAGTTTGTCGTATCCAGTTGATAAATGAATTAATAATCTTGAAGACAAATGTCACTGGATTGACCCACTGCAATTAGTCATGGACAGCGGGAATGGTAATGTCGGTTCTGCCACTTCCGACAAACCCCCGTCGGAAACCGAATTGGCACTGGGGCTCAAACTACTGAAACATAACAATGTTTCAAGCCCGGGCCTTCTTTCTCCAGTTTCTTTCGAAGACTGTGAAGGACTGCAGTCAACGCTGACCACATTCTGTCGTTCAATAAGAGGCCGAATAGAGGTCTCGTGACTGACGCTCAACAACAATTGTTTTTATTTTTGCGAATGGCGCTAGGACATTATGTAGCAGCAACAGGGATAGTGACCTTGTCTCTGTTACTGCCAAGCTATCTATAGATCTCACAAAGCAGCGGCTTCTAAAACATAAGGAAGGAAATAAGACAAACGGGCTTGCGACTTACAAGCTGGTGCACCGAACACACCTTCAATTAACGACATAAACTATAACATTGATACTCACAAGTTCAATCAGCGGTAGTGATCATTCTGGGCGTAAAGGTCGCTTTTGACTTGGCAGCCCGACACGGGAGCTGTCTTTGTCGTAGAAAAACCTGAGAAATATGCCGATTCGTGGAAATCATTTTGTGCATCCTATGAGATCGTATTTACAGGCAGTTATCTTCAGTGCTCTCCACTTCAAGTGAAGTTCCAGAGAGGTATCCGGTATCGCCCTCCCCATTTAACTAGGTAACTGAATACAGCCTGGAAACAGCGGACGGATGTCCGGAGGATATCGAAATGGACGTTAAACAGGAAGTAGGTTGGTCGACACAGAGTAGATGGACGACGATACACTGTTCAGTTTTTCAGTAGATAACACGCAAACCAAGTTTGACTGGTTAAACGATACAGTTGTTAAGGGAATATACTGGACTTGATGCGATCTTTATTACTGAAGGCAAGCCCATTGCGATCGCTGATCGTAGGACCAACCAGGGTAAAAACATCCTGTTAACCTGCAATACTTCTGACGAGGTGTCAATGAAGAATGGTGAAGGCGCATTCACATGTCAGCGTAAGATTTAGTGCCGCAAGAGCGTCCGGGAGACGACTAAATGGACGGAGCACAGCGCGAGTGTGATTCCTATCTTACACTACGCATCAGTGATTTGGTCCACCCATGCTGAAGTGTTTTCGATATTCATTTACCGCTTCATCCGTATCATCAACAACGTCATGGACAGCAAAAAATCATCGAATTGCACAGATACTTAACTGTCACAACGATGTGGAAGGCAAAAATGCCAAAACTAGAAAGAAAAGGGAAAAAACGGATAACCCAACGCTAAAACCCCGTAATTTCCACCTCAAACACGCAACGTCGAAGTGCACACAATCTGCCAGCGAACAAAAGAGCTATTAACGAAAGTGAGACGTCATCGGCTTTTATTACCCCGCGAGAATGAATAAAATTATCCAACACGGAATTCAGGTAAACAATGACGACATTCACTCAACTGACCACGGCTAGCCGCCACCTACCCAAATCTTCAATCCGGCAGACGAACCCGACGTACAGTTGCTAAATCCCGATGAACGATCTCTTTCTTCTCTACGCCAGATCAACTGTCCTTCTCGTGCCACTCGACCACGGCACCGTAAAGATTTCTGGAAATTTTGTGTCTAGAGCTAGTCACAGTAGAGACCACCGAGCAGGCGACAAAGAGCCTACTGCTAACGGGAATCCAATTTACTGATTGTGTTGATGACTACACCTGTTCCAGCCTGACCGATAGCAACGGTCGTGCAATCACCGGAAGTGTGCAACAGGTACTTAGTAGACAGTATATGAGTGCGTCAGTTCGATACCTAGACAATTGTCCAGGATTCGCGCCTATGAGATGCAACAACACTATCCCCTCAAAGAGTCTGATCTCCGATCGAGAACGACTTGTAGATCTATCTGTTTTATAGTGTGAACGTTGAAAACATCTATATTAACTGGTATTCTGGATAAGGGACGATGCTACTGGGTAGTGGGAAATGTGGCATACCGGAATGTCGGTATTATGAAGTTGCAGGCACTGTGGGATCTGTATAGTAACCACTGGAAACGAGCGGTTAAGGAAATCTGAGACTTGACGTGTTAGCAGGAGTAGTGCGTTTCCGTTAATCCTCCCGGCCGTATGCGGCACGTAGGGTTTGTAGTGCGAGACAGTCGATGCGATATAAAATCAAC
>LOND01029253.1:0-11403 GCA_014220965.1 Paragonimus kellicotti
ATCCGAGTAAAACGCGTCTTTGACGCTGACTTCACTAGAGTCACCTGGAGCATAGGCAGACAAGATGAAAAGGTTTCTGAAAGTTTTGGGTCTACCGCCAGCTTGGGAAGCTGCATCAATGGCGGTGGCGGAAGTGTAGGGAATGAAATAGAAGCGCGTATCTCTAAGGCTAGGGCGGTGTTCGCTAATCTGAGGCACCTATGGCGACAGAGAGGTATCTCTCTGATGCTTAAAGGTCGCGTATATCAAACAACAGTTAGTTAACGGTGTATTAACAAACAGTTTGTGTTGACCTTACAACTTCCCAACTGGGTGGGCGGTTAAACGAGCTAAACACGTTTTCGATTACCAGTGGGAAAATTCACTCGGGTAGGCGACAAATTTCCACAACTACCGATTGCCAGTGATTTCGAGCGCGACTATCCCTCAGTTTACTTGCTGTAACTATTCCCGTAAGAAAAATGCATTCCAGATTGCAACCGAGTACCACGAAGTCGATCTACAATGGTGAGAATCTGAATGTTTGTTATTATCGAGGCCATTACTATCCGATTCATCATCATCACAGACAGCAGTACATCAGTAGCCCTCACTGGTGCTTAACTGTCATACAAACATGAAAAAAAAGGAAACCTTGACCAGGAAAGAAAATAACAGAATAGGACAAGGACGCAACTACTAAAAATAGCTACGTCTATATTCAAGACATACAACATCAAGGCGCCTACATCTTGCAAACAAACAATTCGAGCTGTAAGTGAAATTAAGGCGTCTTGCTGGTTGCAGTGCGCAGTCGGTAATCTCAATTGCCTGATTTTCCTAATCATCCTCGTTACTGTTTTCATAGCTGGAAATGTTTCTGCGGACGTTTTGTTTCCGGTTATTCGTCATCAGGTCAATTACCTGACAAGTTATATCACCCTTGTTGTCAGGCGAGTAAAATCTAAAGCAAGTCGTCCCACAAATATTTGAAACAAATGTGAACTTGAAGTCAGTTAGGTAACAGTAGACTTCGTGTCGTCCACTTGGCGGGTTCTGTTAGGGCCAACTCTCATCATCATCGTCATCAGACAGCAATACATCAGTGGTTCACACTGATGCTTAACTGCCACACAACCAGGAAGAAAAGAGAAGCAAACCATGTACAGGAAGAGAGAGAGGGAAGAAAGAAGGGGAGAAGAAAGGACCTAACTACTAAAAATAGCTACGTCTATATTCAAACATTCAACATCAAGGTGCCTACACCTTGCAAACAAGCTGTAAGTGAAAGTAAGGCGTCATCAGCAAGACAGCTTCCTTACGGCTTTCACTGCCCCGCATCATTAAGTGCACTCACTTCACAGACAACTCGGCCAAACAACGACAACATTCACGCCACTGAGCTCGATTAGCCGCCATCTCACCTAACGTCTCAAGCCACCGACTCTGTGAGTCGCGAGGGCCCCAGCCCGGGAGACGAACCCGACCTACAGTAGCCAACCCCTTCGTGAACGATTTCATTTGTCTACGCCAGGTCATCATCTGTCCACCTCGCACCTTGCGCCAGTCAGCCGCAGCGTCGGCAAACAGTGCTCGGTGTGGCAAACGACTAGCTGGCATCCTTAGTACATGACCCAACCATCTAAGTCTGTGCAAATGTAAGGATTGAACGAAAGAACTCGTTTGACAATCAGTGCCAAACACCTCGCTGTGCCACCCGACACGAGCGATCGAACGCAGACATCGGTGGTCAAATACCTGAAGACGGTTCACATCTACCCTGAGCGGCCAGGTTTCGCTGCCGTAAAGTAATACAGCCCTCACTGTTGTCTGATATACGCGACCCTTAAGCTTCAGAGAAGATACCTCTCTGTCGCCATAGGTGTCTCAGATTAGCGAACACCGCCCTAGCCTTAGAGATACGCGCTTCTATTTCATTCCCTACACCTCCGCCACCACCGCTGATGCAGCTTCCCAGGTATACAAACCGGTCAACAACCTCCATGACTTCATTATCTAACATTAAATCTACGTAATCACAACAATCTTGCAGAAGCACTTTGCATTTTGAGGCTGCAAAGCGCATTCCGAAGTATTTAGCAGAACGCGAAATAGCGTCTAGCATTGTTTGTGCCTGCTTGAAAGTTGTCAAACAGCAACACCTTGTCGTCAGCATAATCAAGATCAGTCAGTCTTTCACCAGGTAGGAGGTCCACGCCGGCATCTTGTGAGTGCCGCAGACAGTCCTCCATTATTTCGTCTATGACAAAATTGAACAAAAATGGTGAAAGGGGACAGCCTTGACGTACGCCGCTCCTGGTGCTGAAACTGTCAGACAGTTCACCGTAAACCCTAACCTGAGCTGAAGTATGGGAATAAAGCGCCGACAGTATGTTCACATACTTGGTCGGTACACCCCTGCGTTTAAGCGACTCTAAAAGTGTAGATCGATCCACCGAATCAAACGCACCTTTATAGTCCAGAAATACGGCGATTGTTGGCCGGCGGTACACATGACGCTGCTCCAGAATTTGACGAAGAGTAAAAATGTGATCTATACAACCCCGCCCAGGGCGAAACCCTGCCTGTTCTTCCCTAATGTTTGCCTCCCGAACTGCAGTGAGTCGACGAAGTATAATGGATGCCAGAACCCTAGTAATGACTGGGGTCAAACTAATTCCCCTATGGTTTTCGCAAGAGCCCCTGATACCTTTCTTGAATATGGGAACTATTATCGAGTGACCCCAGCACGGAGGGATGGTCTCCGTCGTCCACACAAGTTGAAACACTGAGTCAATGCCTCTACTAACGCCTCTCCACCTTCTTTGAAAAGTGCCGGCATGAGATCATCTGGGCCAGCAGCCCTATTACGATTGAGAGCCGAAAGGCAATTGCGAACCTCAGTCTCAGTGGGTGGTTCCAAATCTACCGACCAGGGTGCTGCATTACAAGTTTGTGGCGGCAATACGATAAAGCAGGAGACCGTCAGTGTTCCGCCCATCCTTCGAACCGTCTAGATTCATTACGGGTGAGTGTGCCGTCTGTCTCGCTGATAGCTTCACTGACAGACGGTCGCCTGGGACCAGTAGCACGGATAAGCCCAAAGAGTTTACCGGTGTTCCCTGAAGCAAAAGCGTTTTCCCATTTTCCTAACTTTCTCCATTAACCAAGCCTCACAACAAGTATTTAGGCTACGTTTCAGCTGCTTACAGACATCTCGCCTAGACTTGTTATATTAACTGCCAGGAGAAATGTTCCGTCTGGCCTCTAACAACTTCAGGCGATTTCTCCGAGATCCAATGCCTGTTCAAACTATGTAACCCCGTGCCGCATGCTAAAGTACCTGCTTCATAAATGGCCTGTGAGGTTAGGGTCCAGCAGCTGTTAAGATCTTCGGAGTGAGAACGGCTGAGTCTGCTTTCTAAGCTAGTTTGGCACTTATGCTTTACCGACGGTATAGCCAGTTTCTCAACAGCCCGTCGTCGCCGTCGGTGGGGTAGTTGCCCAGCAAAAGTAAGAACGAAACGACGGTGTACCAACACACGATCCGAATCCAAGTATGTGTTCCAGTAAGAACGACAGTCCTGAATCGAACCACGCCATCTATAACTAACAGCTATGTGGTCTATCTGAGACCATGCCTGATTCGGAGAAGGCGGGCACCAAGTATAGCAATGACGTACATTATGCCTAAAACTAGTGCCGGCCACAAATAGCTTATGCTTAGCTCACAGATGCAACAGTCACCCGCTATTATTCAAGCAATGTGATGCTATCTCAAACCTGCCATCTAAACGAGACTCAATCTCACCAAGGCGGCTGACCTGGGCGTTCATATCTCCGGCCAGAAAAGCTATACCAGGAACATGTGTCGACCGAAGGAGAGCAGCCATATCCGAGTAAAACGCGTCTTTGACGCTGACTTCACTAGAGTCACCTGGAGCATAGGCAGACAAGATGAAAAGGTTTCTGAAAGTTTTGGGTCTACCGCCAGCTTGGGAAGCTGCAACAATGGCGGTGGCGGAAGTGTAGGAAATGAAACAGAAGCGCGTATCTCTAAGGACTAGTGCAGTGCTCGCTAATCTGGGGCACCTCTGGCGACAGAGATGCATCTCTCTGATGCTTTTAAAGGTCGCGTATATCAAACAACAGTTAGTTAACGGTGTATTAACAAACAGTTTGTGTTGACCTTACAACTTCCCAACTGGGTGGGCGGTTAAACGAGCTAAACACGTTTTCGATTACCAGTGGGAAAATTCACTCGGGTAGGCGACAAATTTCCACAACTACCGATTGCCAGTGATTTCGAGCGCGACTATCCCTCAGTTTACTTGCTGTAACTATTCCCGTAAGAAAAATGCATTCCAGACCGCAACCGAGTACCACGAAGTCGATCTACAATGGTGAGAATCTGAATGTTTGTTATTATCGAGGCCATTACTATCCGATTCATCATCATCACAGACAGCAGTACATCAGTAGCCCTCACTGGTGCTTAACTGTCATACAAACATGAAAAAAAAGGAAACCTTGACCAGGAAAGAAAATAACAGAATAGGACAAGGACGCAATTACTACAAATAGCTACGTCTATATTGAGACATTCAACATCAAGGCGCTCCCATCTTGCAAACAAGCATTCGAGCTGTAAGTGAAATTAAGGCGTCTTGCTGGTTGCAGTGCGCAGTCGGTAATCTCAATTGCCTGATTTTCCTAATCATCCTCGTTACTGTTTTCATAGCTGGAAATGTTTCTGCGGACGTTTTGTTTCCGGTTATTCGTCATCAGGTCAATTACCTGACAAGTTATATCACCCTTGTTGTCAGGCGAGTAAAATCTAAAGCAAGTCGTCCCACAAATATTTGAAACAAATGTGAACTTGAAGTCAGTTAGATGTCTATAGAGACCGTCAGAGTTGTCAGTTTGGAAATGATTCATAATGTTTAATTAGCGTGTTGACTACGCCGAAAAAAACTATTGATCCAAAGGTCGTAGAACGAAGTTCAGGCCTGGAAACAAAAGTTATTACCAGTGAGGTGGGTATTGGTATTGAACAAAAGAAGGCAGGATTCCAGCCCGTCCAGTTCACTTTTTATCTCAGATCACCAAATTGCAAATGTGGATCGAGTGCAAACCTGAAATTTGCTCAATATCCACGCCGCGTAACCGTCGCGGATTTATATACTTTCCCACAACCCAGGGCGGAAACTTCCTTTCGATCATCCCGCAACACAGCTTTGGCATCAGCCTGTCTTTATAAGCTTTCGATTCGGATTCTTTCGCGTAGTTTGTTGCCAACGGTTTCTCGGGCAAACTACGTTGTAATCCAGTAGAAGACTGAGCAAGTTGGATGTAAAACTATATACTACATCCTGCAGGACATTTCTTCACAGATCTGCGACCAATTAATATGACTGATCAAGCTTACTTTTTGTGGATTAAACCCACAGTGGCCCCCCGTTTAGATGTTTCAAACACTTGCACATTAAATATGTTGGCGCCATCCATTGCCTTTTCACAAATAGTGCTCTGAACGACAAGCATTTTGCCGTATCTTTCACACGCTTGAACAAACCACTAGCAAACAGCTTTGTCAACCTCGTCGAATATATGTTCCTATCGTAAATAACATCTACTTCGAGACGACTCACTTTCACTGTGTTTTCTGATAGCAATCCTGGCCGGTGTGAAATTTTGGACTGCCTTTCGGGATACACCCATAGGTTTGGCTACTAAGAATTGAGTGGCGTAATTTAAAAAAAAAACCTTTCCTTGAACGAAAGCTTCTCGTTGCTCAGCAGATCGACGCTCAACTGAGCCTGAATAAATCATTAGTTTACACTAACGTTTACCATTCAGAGTCTGGAGATTTCCCGGCTGTGATGGTCCACGAGTCAGGCTGTATCAGTTAGGTCATTATCCAATAGGTCCCAGTACTGTATAATCATCTAACCCAAGGCGACGCCAAGTCATCCAGTGAGCGAGTGCTTAAAGATGTGACTGATCAATCCGAGCCGAAACAGTATCCTACACGCCTTAACCGTAAACTAACTATCACACCATACAGTCTTGCGCGCCCGAAAAATGTGGAAGCCGTCACGATTGCGCGTGGGAATATTTTGGGATTTGCTAGTTATATAGGTACTACTTTTTAATTTTAAAAAATCGAACCAGGAAGTTGTGAAAGCGGCTACTTTTTAAAAAGGCAAGCAGGCATAAGCGTATTAGGATAGTACGTGTTGTATAGGTGTGTATATTCCCATTTATATGCAGCGTTTGTGATGTCCACAGAAGTGCATCTTAGTTACTACAACTGCGACAGTCTGCTTAGCTGATTGGGGCGGCGGCTGAGTCCGGGCGTTTAGTCACGTCAGGTGTAGTCACCTCCTTTTCATAGATCGTACACCTGGGCTTCTCATTGGTTTGAATATACCCTTTGTGGTATTGGGGACTATACGTAAACGAAAGTCTGCCTTCGATAAGTCATCGTCAGCTTGGTATAGTTATTTAGAATTCGTTAACGTTCCATCACGAAGCTGTTTTGTTGAGATTACTAAGAAGTTGACGGTAAGTTCGTCACTGATGGTTTGATTGTTCTGTTATCTCACGCTCGTCCATTGGCTGGAATTTACAGACCGACGTTTGATTCAGTTGATGTGAAGATTCTCATTATTCTGGTTTGTCAGATCGCAAGAGCTAAAAATCCTTCTCATCGGTTAGCCAACTTTTATTTGTCTATACAGGTGGTATATAAGAGTCATGATATTGCGTTCACCTGGTTCTTTTTATTTCGTTCTATTTTTACTAGAATTCGATTTTGGTTCCTATCTAAAAGAAGAGCTGACACAATCTGTACGCAAGAAGCAAGAGCAATCCGGTGCTGACGATCGTGGACCATTCAATAATCGCGTTTACACATTTGTAACAGTACCAAAATATTTCGAATCGGTACGTGTCGATTTCACTCCTCGAATTCTAGCAGTGATTGTGGATTTTATGTTTCACTTCAATCGTCTCACTTTGCCCTTCCTTTTGAATCTCTACTTCACTGCTATTTAGTCTAACTTATACCTTCATCTCGCTTTACGTCTTATAGCATGCTTGTTGTTTATGTCTGTTGTACATCGATCCTGAAGTAAAACAGGTGAACTGCACTGTAAATGGCACGTGGTTTACCATGCTGACGATTTCATCTTGTGTGAACTAACCATTGCATCGGTTAATACTGGGGGTCATATTTTTCGCTTTCAGAGAGACTTAGTTGATACCTGGTCATAGTTGAAATCATGAAAGTCAAATTTGTGTCGTGGTTGTTCCCCAGTTTTGGATTTCTGCTGTTTTATCTGTCTCACAAAATGATCGTGCAAAATTTATTATGATCAGATCCACTGGACAGATAGGGTACGTTTTCTTCCCACGGAATTTTGTTTGTTTTTCGGCTGTATGTGATTACGTCATGTTACTTTGTTGGTTCATTTAGCTAGAGGCTTAGGGAAGGCCATCGTCTGTGGTTCCTCATCGTTGCTTATCCAATGGGGATTGGACCTGACGCCTGATCCTGAGCTGTGTTATGAGCGAACGGACACGAAAGCATGTGGCCGATCAAACAAGGAACACACCGTTAAGCCTATTAGCAGCATGCATAAAAGAGTTGGTGTAATAATCCTCACCAGACGTTAACCGAATCCTTAACAATGCAAAACAGACATCAATTTTATTTTTTGGAGTGAATCCACACACGCGCGTACGGAATGCCGTGTCTGGTCATTCGGGTCCATAGGGAACGTTCATGCTGGTGTGTTGGCCGCTACGTTAACGAGTGACTGGTATTCATTAAAAGTTACTCATCCGGAGGACCGAGATGCGAGTGCACGTTCGCAAAGTGCAACGAGCAGAGAACGGGGACCGCGCATTTGTCGTGTCTGCTCTACTTTTGTCTAAGAGTTTTGATATTTCCACAGTTCCCAATGTACTCTAAACGGATTTCATGCCGTTTTAACCACTGTGTTGTTTCTGCTTGCTATTTGGAGAGATGTCTTGGTAGACATTCAGCAAATTGTGTTTTTCAATTGGTAATGCACTAATTTATCACACGTTGCCCAGGGATAATTATGGTCTTAATTTATACATGTACCGTGCTAATAAAAACTGATCGTTTCGACGTTATCTCAGTACGGTAGGACTTATCGTTTCCGTGGTTATGGAGGCTACCACTTTCGCCATGCTAGGGATATGAATTTTCCTACCGTCCTAGTGTCAAACTGTTTATTTAATTCTAAGTTTGCTAGCAGTGTTATATGACCCTCTTTCCCTTACTGTTCCTCTTTTTTCCAGTTCGTGTCTTATGGTCTTCTTCAGTGTCTGGATCAGTTACTCGTTATTTATACATTCCTACCACTTCGTTGTACGTTGACGGTGCTGCGTCTGGTGGCTCATATTCTCATGGGATTTCCACGTTTCTTTCGAAAGTCTATATACGGGTGCGTTGGCCGTCTTTTGAAAGGATTTGTGTCTTCTCGTTCACCAGCTAAACCTGTGAAGTATCTTATCTCCTTCCGCCGTTCAATATGTTATGTTTTTTACGTGATGACTTTCAAATGGCTCAGCGCTGACACCATTCAGGATCGCAATTGGAGTTACGTTGAAGATACGTTGAAGTTACGTATGAAGATATGGTTCGGGCACATCCTGACACTACCATGGGATGTGCTAAACCATTGTATGCGTAGTTTGATCTGCATTCCCTGATGTTTTGTTGTTACACTAATTAGTCCACGTTGATGTTTGCTGTCACGTGCTTTGGTTATCAGTTTGAGGACCGTAGGTTATTGAGTTGTTCAAGTAAAGTCAGAAGCGTTCGTGGCAGCCTGGATTCAGTTCTATCAACTTACGTTTTAATTTCATTATCACTTCAGCTTTCTTGTTGCTTTTGTGTTGAGTCCCCTGAACCGCGTTTGTTAGGACGGCTGTAGAAGGAAGGCTAACGAACTTGGTCGTCGTTCACGATGATGACAGCTGATTTATCCATGCTAAATCAACGATGGCACTCTGTTGGTTGCCCTGTTTGTTGACGTGCCCTCAATGACTCTTCATGTAATTTTTCTGCTTGTTGTACACTGGAGATATCTTGCGACACATTTGCATTTTCCCAGTTCCACCAGTGTTCGTCCTATTGTAGAAAGTAGGGGGAATCAGGGTTAAATCACGCATAATTCGGGGTTGTAACAGTCTTGGGTCATATTCTTGTTTTGATCGACATCATTTCACTGTCGACTTCAAGAAGACCCACTAATAATGAAGCCTGTCTACCAATCACATTTCGATTCCGGTTTCTCAGACTTTTCCCGTTTAGGTTTGGGCAGCCCATCAATGTTAATTCGGCATGTGGCCTCGTATGTTACAAAGCAACGAACGTCTTTTGGTCTAAAAGCCGGAACCTCATCACCCCACTTTTGACCTAAAATTACGCGCAACGGAATTATTATAGCTAACTGTCCAGTCACAGTCACTTATGATTAATGCTTGCGTTGCCTAATGTGGAAAGTGGCTCAACGGCACAAATCCGGTTGTGAAATCAAGAACTTAGTTGTTAACGCGTTTGTTTTTCAAACATGGAGGTTAGAGTCTAAATCTTGGTTGATTACTGATTAACTCTAACCAAAGCAAAACTCACATCAATCCAGCTGTAAAGTCTGGTTGGATGCGAAAGCCGCGGCCAGTTGGATCCCGTCCAATTGATTTGCCACTCTTTAGGTTTAGGCAACTTGAAGATTACAAACCCTTGCGCAGCCTGGTGTGCTTGTTAGATAAAAGTGCCCCTTTTAAAAGGCTGAAGACAGCGGCCTGTTTGCTGTATGTTACCCCTGTCTTGATTGATCGATCGATTTGCATTCAGGTTGAATTGCACCAAAAATCTACATGCATTAGCGGTTGTGCAACATATGATGGGCGTGTCTAATTGCATACCCCCAAGAAACACCAGTAGACCAGCGACTCACCATCTGCAATCGTTTGCACGCCTTAACACGATAGCCAGATTGCATCAACACTCATTTTTATCGCACACTTTATCCCAATGTTCTCTTAGAATCCTCTTCAGCCAACCATTGCACCGCCTGGTATTAAATCCCACGTCAATAAGGAGGGAGATTGCAGCAAGGAGTATGATAAAGGTGCAGCCTAAAAGAAATCCCTTTACATGAGCAACTACCCTTTCGTGTTCCGATCATACAACTAGCTCCGATGTGTAGTCAAACTTTTCCCTACGCTTTGCATCCACGCAAGTAAACCATGCGCGGGTGCAATGTCTGCGAAGTGCCGTCACTTTTGGAGGGGAGACCATACATATAGTTGTGCACCACTACTGATGGAGCTTGTAGTGGAAGACCTCAATATCGTGTTCATCTGCAAAACGGTGCGTTCGAAGTACATCTTCATACTGTTGTATAACAGGCAGTTTCGTTTGTGAGTAGTATAGTGCGCACATTTGGGAACTAAAGGGCAAGTATCAACGCCAGGAAGACGATGGACCAGAACCGACTATTGGAATAGTGTGTACGCACTATGGGGACGTGTCACCAAGGCGAATGACAATGTACTGCTGCCCAGTGTGTGTGGATACACGTCAGCCGTGCAAATGAGTGTACGCGTTCGTGGTCCTATGTTTTAGCATAGCCTGTACGGTTTTTCATGCAATAAACAACTTCGCAGGCCAAGCCTCTTGCGGTCACAACAGTATCACATATTCCCTCCAATTGCTAATTCATCAATCCGGAAGTGATTTCAGACGCGAATTGGTGTTCGTAACAAATGTGGCCGTCTCGATCCTCACCGAATACAACATAATTCAGGTGAAAAGAAGAAACACCTCAGCTACAGACTTTCCCAACGGTCGGAACTGCGGGTTTGCAAACGGTTTATTTGTAACAATGGTGGACTTTTTCAAACTGCGTTATTCATAAGACTTCCTGAAACGAAATTCGGTAACCGATGGTTCATAAGCTGTTCAACCAGACTCTTTAATGCACACAAAGAAGCCATGCTTACCCCAATCTCCAGGGCTGGCGATTGGCACTCTCCTGCTAGTTACCGGCCAATCAGCCTTACTAGCATCCTATGCAAGATAATGGAACAATTATTAAAACGCACCAACCCAAGCAATTCTTATCAAGTGATCTTTATTCTTCCAACCAATATAACTTTCTTTCCAGCCAGTCATGTCTAGCAAATATGCTTATCTGCATGGACAGCTTAACGCGAACCAAAAACAATGATCTTATCACAGATGCTGTCTTCGATTTTGCCAAGGCTTTTGAGTTTGTCCCACATGGTTCTCTAAAGCACAAGCTTAAAACAAATGGCATCCAAGGAGAGTTTCTTCGCTGGATTATCTTCTTTCTCCTTCCTTGCTTTCCACGGAGGTTC
>LOND01029255.1:28892-39390 GCA_014220965.1 Paragonimus kellicotti
TTCTTAAAATGGAAGGTCTTAATCCAGTGAAGTCCGACTGACAAGAGTGGGACGAAGCAAGTGGGATAAAATTACTTAGTCAAAAAAGCCAAACTCGACATTCGTTCCTGATTAATACCGCGGTCACGTCATATGACTGTTATTGGTAACTTAAGGTATTCTGTACCCCCTCCCACGAAGGGTAATGTGTTACCGAAAAACTCCAGCTTAGAGTTTGGTGTACCTATTAATAATGTTAACATGACATTTCACTTAGAGCAAGTATGTTTCACGCAGTACTATTTTTAACGCGATACTGAGTATGACTACATATGGACTGTTATACCGTTGAGAAGATTTGGTCAAGGGAAGATCCAACTGGTGTGTCTATGAACTCAGTACTCTAGAGTGTCAGAACAACATGGCCACCACTGTTTTATCGAAATTCGGGGTGGACACTGTGTGCATGAAAATTATATTTTAAGGAATGTCGTTCATCTATATACAGAGTTGGAATGCTCCAAAAAATGGGGATTATAGTGTGTCTTACAGTTCTTTAGCAAAAGAGTTCGGCACTTGTTGTAACTGCCTCAACAGCTCCACGTGCCTAGATTCCAACAAGAAACGTCCGTTATCCTCTACACATTCTTATCTTCGAAAGAAGTCAGCATCAAAACCTTATTCCAGTGACGTTTATGTGAGCACTGGTTTTGAAAAAAAGGACAGGAGTACTACTGAGTAAACTTCAAACCAGGTTTCTTAGCCCATTGTTAGTCGGCTTTTAAATTACCAGATCGGCACATGATGGGTGTTTCTTAACGAACTTATACAGTTTGGTGATTCACCCTGAGGTCAAAACGTAATAAGGCTCAATTCTGCCTGATAATATTGCCATACTATTGCTTCTACTAACGGTTTAAATCAATGCCAATGTTTCTTATACAGTTTTAGGAGGTTTTTCTTCGATGTGAAATATCTCGGTGCCACGTAAAAGCAATTCTTGGATGATGGTGTTTTATTTTAAAAGATCTTTCTCAGGGGCATTACTGCACCACTATTCTAAGATACTGCAACACAATGCAGTCAAGTCAGTTCCTTACAAATCACGTATGCAATGAAGATTTTGTTCAATTAACAGCCACACAAATCTTCGTGTTGATAGCCAAGATATTACCAGCGACCTATGGACTAGCAATTGGAAGGCTTAACATGCACAGAAAGCGGAACGCTCTCTTACGTAATAATGTTCATCTTGAACAAGATAGAACTACTGGATGAGGTTGGTTGAAGGTTGTGTCTGGAATAGTTAACCGTGCAGCAACTCCACCATCAAAGATAAGTGGCATTCAACTAGTAGAAAATTCAGTTCCCCAAATGTGCCAGGGTTCTAAACTTGTTAATCGGTAAGAATGTGAGTTGTGCATAATCATCCTGGGAAATAGAAAATACACATATCTATTCCACAAAACAATTACGGTACAACATTAAAATGGTATTTGCCAACTTTGGATGAAAAATCGCTGTTGTGGCAACAACAACAACAAAGCGTTTGTCACATCAAGATTCATTAGCATCATCAACAGCAATATGCCGTTGGTTGACATTAACGTTTAGTCGCCACACAACCATGAAAAATCGCACCAGGATATGCGGAGTGTCATAAGTTCTAGCGGTACGAATAGGTTTCAGTCTAAACGTAAACCAACAGAATGCCTGTATCGTGCTGCAAAACAGTTACCAGTGAAAATAAGGCTTCTTCGGATACATTGTTTGGTTAACGGCGCTTATTTCGCAGGTACAACAACACGACATCCACATCATTGATCCTGTTTAGCTATCACTTCCTCTCATGCTTTCAGTCCTTGATTACAAGAAAAGAAGACTCCAATCCCGGCCAGAAATAGTCAGCCTACTGGTAGCTGTCATTTCGGTGAATAAAATCAACATATGTTCAACTCACATCTTAGACCGACCAGCTGACACATGGAAAATGGATGCACGGAATTAGAGATGGTTGATTAATGTACATAGTAATGAATTTTCGGCGAATTAGGTTACTTCACAATTGAACACCACCCACACTTGATCGTAGCCTTTGCATTCAGATAATCGCGTCGGCTGGCAAACTCCGGAAAGAAGCACTAGACTCCAGTTTCGCCCATATTAGAGCTCGCCAGTAGTGCATATCCATGTAACCGCAGTACAATCAAGTAGATATAAACATAGATACAAAATATAACAATATGATATATCCAAATAATAAACATCAAAAACAAATACCTAACACGAAAAAAATTCAGTAAAAAGAACATCAGATATAATAAAAAATAATCAAAAAGTTGAGAACACAAAAATATATAGCAAGAATAAGACCGTAAGACAAACTGAAAATAATTGATAGATAACAAAGATAGAAACAAATTACGTAACGATAAACGAAAAAAAATGCAAAATACGACACAAGGTATTAAAAAAACATGCAACACATGAGAAACTAATATCATACTTCACACTGAATCGAGCTGTCAATCAAGTAGAATGTGAGACTAAAAATTCTACAATACAGAAAATAGAGAAGAAAAAAATATGCGCGATATTCACATATGAAAAAAAACAGTAATCTATACTCAATGGAAATAAAAACAGGTAACCTAAGATGAAACATATACATATAAAGTAGTCATTGAAATAATACTCGTGGTTAAGAAAATGAAACCACTAGCAATGACAATATAGAAACGTGAGAAAATAAAAACGAATAAAAATCAATAAATTTAGAACGTAGAGGCCACGCCTTTAGTTTTCAAAAAATATACCGATCTATGCTTCAGAAAGCATAACATAACATGATGAAAGGACTATAGTCGTTTTATGTCTTCATATTGTTCATGTCACTGAACTGACAAACGTAGTCTACTCGTTTTATTAAACGTTACCATTTCATTCCAGGGATTCGTTTATTTTTCGCAAATCTTTTCTATGAGTTGCATTTATCAAGTGTCAATTACATGTGTTTATCCGAACGGTATTACGTTCGGTAATTTGTTGTATGTCTATTTACCGGATAAAAGCATACTAGGATAGTCATTGTAAAAACACTTCAGTAAATATGTTCTCACGAACCACTGAGACAGAACCTACTGTTTCCACTACGTCGCAAGCGCGTACCATGAAGGCAGTGTCACAAATGTTGGCAACTATCAAGTGGTTTGTCAACTTACGCGACTGAAACTGGTATTCTCTTGTTCTAATTCCTTCATACGTTCCTCCACTACTTCCAAATCACGAAGCAAACTGTTCAGATCACGTTCTGCTGTCGCATCTGTAAATGAACAGACACAATAGAAATAATAGGAAAACAGTTAAACATTATTGGGAAATGAAAGCATTTAGTTTTGTTTCTTTTTACTATGGTATTTTGTTAATGGGGTGGACCAGACCACACTATTCCTCGTGTATTCATAAACAGTTTGTGTTAACTTACAGTTCATCTCAAACAATGGCTTTCCATCAGTTTTCCAAAGAACGCTTTCCGCTAGATTAATTTATCTGTGGGGTGGCATTTAAAACAGAAGACTAGTCATGGCGATAAACTTACCATTCGAACAGGACAGTCTCTCCGTTTCAATACACAAGCAAATTACTGTGGATTTGTAAGGGTTTGGTGTGGGAAGTCGAAGGATGGTTTTGACAATTCTCACGGTGACGAAAAAAAGAAAATGATAAGGAAAAATGATGCACGAGAGCAAAAATTGATTAACCAAGAAAATGTATGGCGCGTGACGTACAATCGACAGACAAAATTAATTACGAGTGTCCGAGGAACGTAGATGTAACTTCCTGAAGAGTCTAGAAGTCAGCGCTCTTACAAAGTACTTTTACACAGTGCAGAAAAAATCAAGAGTGCTGGTCAAGTGATGTGAGACCAAACACATAGTGATAAGATGCCGGTAATATCTGAAGAATAACCACTCGAATAGAAGCCTTCATTTCACAAGAACGGTTGCCGATTTTGTCCAGCAAGATCGTGAAATAAAGTGGGGATTAAACATTTATTACATAAACGTGATGAACATTATTCGTAATAGATTGCATATCTCAGTTAGGTTTACAGTCCTGATGATTATCACCCCTATAGACAGAAAAAGATAGTTCTATAATTAGAATTCTATGAGAAGAAAGACAGGAAAACTATTAGGCCAGTTATTTAAGTAGCTCTTATTAGGATTCACGTGGATGACTGTGCTGACTTCAACCCATTTGGTAAGAAACCAGTTGAAATTGGTAAGGAATAACATTCAATCATGCAGTCCCCTTCAGCCTTGATCACAATGGCTGGAACTGTCGTTGACTCTGACAGTGCTCCACGAATTTGCAGAATAATAAATAGGAAGAAATGTAGAAAAAAATGGAAAAGCGGTTAAGTTTAACGAAACAGAAAAGTCAACAAGGTTGTGGATACAGATTCACCATTGTCTGTGGCGTACTACTATATCAGAGATTGGTCCCAACGGTTTCCAGCGATGTGGACGGTCTTAAACTCCCCAACCAGGTAGAGGCACCTCCCAACCTTGCTGAGTGGAATTGTAAGGGCTTTCATAATCAACATCACCTCACCACTTGCTTGCCATGCGGTTTCTTCTAACAACCAACAGTCAGAATGAAAAATATGCGATGCAGCAGACGCTCTGTCGGTATACGGAGCAAGTGGCCTAACCATCGAAGACTGTGCATTCTAACTATCTTACTTCTCGGTCGGGAACTTGCGCACTTCTCAACCACGAGCTTACGAACTATCGCGTTGCCCACATGGTCAGCTTATCTGATACAAGCTAACTGACGCAAAAAACGGTGGTCGGATACCGAGATGCTATGAATCATTCGTACGTATGAGGCAGGTCACTGATCCACAGAGCAATAGTGAGCGTACACTCGCATTGTAACGTCTGCCTTCAATCTAAAAATTGGCGTGATGGAGCTTGACGAATTCACTGCCTGCTTTCCCTATCCTCGTGGACACCTCGTCAACAGAATTACAACATTGCCAGGTAGATGAAGTGCCCGACAGTCATCAACAGTCTCCGTGCAGTAACAATGAAATGGTCAGTGTGAAATCAATCTTGCAATAGTATTTTACCATTTGGAGTTGCACAGTGTACATCATACAGACTGACTACATCGCTTCACTGTTCCAGCATGGGCTGCATGTTCTCTCTGTAAGAACTATGTTGGTCGACGTTCATTCGCATACTCAATAACAGTCGATTTACTATCTGGTAGATGCTCCAATCCGAGGTCCTCCTAACCTCTGAGTGCTTCTTCCAATACAGTATGTATCAGGAACTCGGAAAGGATGGGGGAGATAGGACATCCATGTTAAACGGCACCTGAAGTGGACAGCGCTCGAGATAGCTGCCCATAACAACGCATTATGCATTCAGTGTGGGTATGCAGCAACCTTAGTAAATTAGCACATGTCACTAGGACTCCTCTGCAGCGAACACAACCTTAAAGTGTGGAGCATGTAACTGAGTCAAAAGCGGCCCTTAGGTTTAAACAGTACCAAGGGTGTGGGTTAGGGAAAGCAGCAACGATGCTACGACATCTGTCGTAAGATGAAAATATAGTTGATGCACTCGCAAACAGAGCGAAAACCTGATGATCCCGTATATGTTTCCCCGTGTGGTTCAGAAGCCCCCTCATTATGAGACACGTGAATGTCTTGGATGTGATAGAGACAAAGCTAAGATTGTCATGTGGTCTCTGTTTATTTCGTTTAAAAAATTGGCATGACTTTTGCTAAGCACCAGTCATGAGACACCCATTCAGTCTCCCACATGGAATGGAGAATTGTGGTCAGTTCAAACAATTCTCTCATCACCATTTCTAAAAGGTACTGGATGAAAAGGAGTGGGGTCTGGAGCTTTATTATGTCTCCATAATTGGGGCTCCAAAGCCACTTCCATTTCCGCTGGAGAAACATCTGGAATGTTATAATTAACCATACAACCACCATCATCCACTAATAAATGAGCTGACTCAGGCCAGTTGAACTGTTCTTCAATTTGTTCGGCTCATCTGTCAAGTCAACGCGATAAGCTGTAAATTCGTGATCCATCTTTTCCACACAAAATCTCAGTACCATTTCACCGACGGCCAGTGCAGCCACAAACCGAGGACAACAACGCCGGGTTGTTCCTCGTTGAGAAAGTCTTCTCAGTCACTCTGGCTTGTTCGAAAAGGTGAGCCTTACAGTGCTTACGCAAACTCTTCGTGTGTTTACGTTTCAGTTCACGGCAATCTGAGCTGTATGCAGGGGTAGAATGGGATCAGTCTACGTTTGTTCATAAATTCAGCTGAGTCAGCAGACTTCCTCATCTGTCTTATATCCAATGCGTACTTTGGAATAGACCTCTTCACTGGAGGTTCGCAAAACTGCTGAGACTTTTATCCAATGCTCATTTGGTTCACTGCACCGTTGATACTCGGACAATTTAAATGTCAGCGTTGTTTGACAGGCGTTTCATGTAATCTCCTCAATCAACTTTCAACTGAGCAATCTATGTTTGTGAGTGGAATGTCTGGTTACACGACCAAAGAAAGCGAACTTGAACAATAATATGATGAGTCAAGATATTAACTTCACGTTGAATGGCGATAATCAATGGAATGCAGCCACTGACAGCTGACGGCGATATGATTGGTTTGCGTCCATGTTTGATTTTTACATTATGGTCCCCACGTGATGCATTGCTGTCGTTCGCAATGAAATGCAGTACTGAGTGCTTAAAGTTCGTGAGATGCGCGCAGGCGTAACAGCTGATCACCAACATCGATGCGTCGCGCGCGGACACCAAAACATGCAACTGCTTCACGTCGGGTAAGCGAACAAGTTTTTTTCACATCAAACAAGCATAACCATGTTTAGGTGTTTACATTGCCTTAGAAAATCAGAGACAGTTTCGCAGGAGGCGTTCTTGAGAGCATCCTAACTATTTCCTTTTGGGACGCATGCAGATATGACAAATAAACGACGTGTTTCGCGTCTGTGAAGATATACTTTGACGGAGGTCATATAAACGACCCTTCGCTGAGACCCAGTCAAGCAATTTCTATTCTGCTTTCATTCTGATCACCAGAATCGACTTCATCGTCAACAAACTGACTGAGAAAGACTGCTGACCCACAGCATTATCTAAGGGCTAGTTCAAATAGAGGACAGTGCTAAGATCGTAAAGACGTTTTTTGAGGGCACAATACCTAGCCAGCCCCAGACTCAATAGTGGACCGGCCAGAGCAGCCTGCTGACCTTTTTGTTGGGCAGTGTCGACGTTAAAATCGACACGGTTAATCTTGGCTTAAAGGAGGGATAATTAGCAGCAGAGGGAGAATTAGACGAAAATGAGTACAGTTGTCTGTCAAGTTAACGATAACCTCAGATACTTTCCAATCGTTCATGCCACAGAACGCGGCTGACTTGAGAGACTCCACTTTGAATCTTTGCCTTGAAATTCAACCCTTAAAAACAGCGGAAGATAGCGCTTTCTTGAAAATGATACCCGGAACCACTGACTAAAAATCTGACCTAGGGGGTAAGATGAGACAGATGTGCCCTACCCAGAGTTAATGACTGCAATATCCTCAAAAGTCAGAGAAAGTTTTTGTGTTCAGACAGACTGCCCGGTCAGCATCCTTCGAAGAGAAGCACTAGACTCAGGTTTCATTGTTGTTTGAGCTCATCAAAAGTACATTTCCTTGCTAGGTCTGAGATTTAGACTTTAGCCAAGTTTACAAGAGAGAGCCGTCTTGTACACTGTGTCACTTACAGTAGGCATGACTAGATTTTCACATGCAAGCACTCAGCCACATTTTCCTTTGGGTAATGTTCAGCTTGCCAGCTTTCTTCAAGAAGGACAGGTCATGGGTTTCCCAATCTTCCTGATGGAAGACGCATTCAATATTTGCTATCACTAAGCAATGATTTCGCGATAAAGACTCCTGAGTCTGGTCAAAATCTCCGAGTTACCTAATCCTGCTGAACAATGCTTCTGATTACTAATGAGTGCTTCGTAATATGATTAACTTCAAGTTGAATCTCACTCACATTTGGTCGAAGCCTTCGCATTTCGACGGACTTCTTCGACGACCACTTCTGAAAAGAAAATGCGGTCGAAGATCAGGTCCTGGTTGTGTCAAGCATTTGCACAGCCGATGGGTTCTGAAAACAGTGAAACTCAAGCTTGGCGCTTCTTTTCGATGAAGAGAGTCTAGAAAATCTCCTTCAGTACGAAAGCTGAAAATATTTTGCACTTATGACAGTTCTCAAACTATGAAACAATTGGAGCGGTATCATATTTTCTTGGTAGATAAAGATGTTAAATCTTATTGCGACAGCAAATTTTCCCGAATTTGCGTCGTTCTCAGCTTTTTCTGTGTATCACATGTAGGTTTTTATGTTGTGCCAAGTACCTTGGTCGCTGTGTTGGCATTACGGTATGCAAAATGTTTGGCAACTGTCACAGTTTCTTTTGAAGTAAGGACTACTGACAGTAGCTTACAATGCTGCGTGCCGTCCGGTTAAATGTTACGACAACCGTCAGTCCATGTCGGAAGGAAATATACGAGACAGATCCCATATATGCATTTTTCCGGTCCAACGAACTTAACTAACGTCGAAGTCTGTAGCGTTTCCTCTATCTCTTACAGACAGTGTGCTTTGTTCTGTTCCCAATTTCAACTGATTTTACAGTTCGTGAGAGTTTAGTTATTACTATTGTGAAACTGCCGTCTTCATCTCGGACTTTTTGAAATATTCATTTTACGTATAATTATTTTGCAAGACCTCCTGAACTTTTATCAATTAGAATGACGCTTTGGAAGGCAATCGTAGCAAAGACTGAATGCTCATCATCGCCAATCAACCAATTTATGCTTGCTTCAAAACCAGCACAAGTTTAACGAGGTGTAATTTTTTGTGCACATCCGGGCGGAGTACGACATGATAGCAATACGTAGAAGTATGTTGATCTATAGCCTTCTGCTGACCAAGAGGATCAGTGATCAATTTAGTTGGGTCAGCATGTTTTCGTGAAACTGTCTATTTCATTTATGTGAATGACCAGGTATTACTGTCGGTACTAAGGTCGAAAAGACACCTATGGTTACCATGAAATCGATGCATACACAACACCTGCATTTTCTGAAGTTATGTACTACAGAACACCGTAGACTGGTTGATCCTGAGGTTCAACAAATGATTGCCCCCGTCCCAAGAATCAACTACATGTCCAAATTGTTCACCATGATAACAGGGCCCAGATTCAAATTTGCCAAATCGATCTGAAATCAAGTCTTGCGAATTGTAAAGCAACGAACAAGTTTAGGCCTTAGTGTATTCAGTTTGTATTATCGAAGAATAAGTTCCAGTGAATACTGAACCACAGTTTAATGAGATTAAACGCCAAAACGTTGTAAACATATCACTGAAGACTGCGCTTTACGGTTTTGCCTAAACAACCCGAATGATAAAAAAAGGTTCGTGATACATAAATTGAACTGAATCATATAGCAAAATGAGCACACCGGTAATTCAGCTAATTGGTCCCAACAACCCACAAAGCATTGCCATTTAGATTGGCCACTGTGTCAAAGAGATTCCGGAATTACATGGTCTATGCTCGTAAAGGACCTTGAGAACTGCTGGTCCGTGACCATTTACGGGTACTGAATTGTGATGTGTACCCGGCTGTGTACACCCAGTATTTAGACAAATGTTGATGGGTGGATTAGCGGGTTTTTCGAACAAGCGGTGGACCTCTTACCGCCTTTGAAACGTTAAAGCATCATAAACAAGTGAGCGTCCAAAACCCAGTTGTGTGACGCAGGAACACGTGCATTACTATCGGTCTGCCATAACACCGGTTGTCATTTTTAAGCCGCGCCTTTATACAATAAACATCCTTACCGACCGAAGACTAAACGCGTGAAGGTTTAACAGAGGTTTTTGTAGATTCGGTCTACCTTCTGATTATAACATTCTTACACAAACGTCCTTTGTGAGCAAAAAACAGATTCTCCAACATATACCCGTGGCAAAATTACATATGGCACAAGAGCTGTTGTAAGCGTTAAATCTCAAAATATGGGAAAATGATTGTGCAACTTTTAACAAACATGCAATTCACAGTTCCCATTAACTGTGTTTATTGCTCATTATGAATATCAGTTTTCCATTTGATTTGTTGAAATCATTGCTCATCAACGATTACCGGGCTGTACGTCATTGTGTTGTTTTACTATGTTAAAACTGTACACGATCGCATTTACAAAACCAATATGTATTACCAGGAAAATTTGGGATTAGTTTAATGATCTAGCATTGTTGAAGAAGCTGCGTTTCAAAATGCATCGCCATGTGTGCCTGCACCACGAGTGAGTGGTAAACATTCTATCAAAAGATCTTCCGAAACAAATATTTACACTTAATCTACAGGACATCTCCGTGGATATCACTTCAAAT
>LOND01029256.1:37536-69776 GCA_014220965.1 Paragonimus kellicotti
TTATATAGACTGAACATCACTCACAATTAATCGCAGCTGTTGCATCCCCATAGACTGCAGTCGGTTCCTTTAGAAAAGAAGCACTAAACTGGAGTAATAGTGGTGCATATCCTTGCCACGAACGAATGTAGCTGGGCGTTAACATGTGATGATTCAGTCATGCCTAATGTGAGGTCAGTGGCCGCAAATTTTGTCCCGGCCGTGGCAAGGATATGCACTACTGACGAACTCTAATGAGAACGAAACTCGAGTCTAGTGCTTTTTTCGAAAGGGTTTGACTGGAAAGTCCATGGGAATGCGACAACTGCAATCAATTGTGGACGATGTTTTATCTATGTGAAAAACCAAAATCACTTACTACTCGTCAGCTGTAAGGATTTGTTAACCTGATGAGGATAATATGAGATTATCGATACAGTCAGTGTCACCGCTCTTTCACGTTTTCCAAGATTATCTCCAACGTATGAACTAAGTGTAGTTGTTGTTCGCTGATGCATCCGTCCAGTACATCTGGATCACTAACTGAACTGATGAAGAATGTACATCAATACATCCCCGTCACTAAGTACCGGTTATCAAGCACCTATGTACTAGACTCTGTTTGGGTTCATATTTTTCCCAGAAAACAGAACGGCTGGTTTCCTACTTATATGAGAACTCGTGTCCAATTTTAAGCACCTTGCCCACGCATGCAAATGCCCACCCTGCTTCCAAGCAGTATCATTTCTCTCATGCATGACAGGATCAGCACATCCATTAGATCAGACTGGATTCCGTCCGCTTTTGGAAGCTAAACCGGATCGCGTGGATGCAAACATGGTTCAGAAGAACGCGCACACTATTCGTTCTGCTGTTGTGGATCAGCTGATGCTTCGAAAGGCACCCAGTAACAACCCGACGGTTGCTCAACGGTCTTGGAAACTGGTTGGTTCTGTTCGGCCACTTGTGTCTAGGCCGGTTAGTCATTCACGGGACCCGCCTCATACGGAACCATTAGTGGTTGCTACAGAAAACGTATCTAAGGTCAAACAACTGCAACGGGCGAGCATCCCCGTGTGCTACACAAGAAAGGTATGTTATTCGAACGTGCCCGAATTTTTTTTACCAGGCCATTGCATTTCCCCCTCCCCCCCCCCGTTTCTTCCTGTACACTTATGGGACTTTTTTACTCTGCAATACAGTCGCAAAATCATCACCCTGTTGCTCCTCGCGACCGCAAGCCACGTCACCCAGCCGGTTTGATTTCCGGCAAAGAATCAACTCGATCCAACGGGTATTCCAATGAGAATACGAGACAAAGGCGGCTGAAAAAGACTTCCACAGCTGCCTCCAGCTCCAATATTTCCGCAAAACGGACCAGCCTTTCCAAGACACCGCTCATCTCATCCCAATCGTCCACCAATCGTAGCACTGCTGCTTACGTTTCTGTCAGTCATTCCTTAGTTCATATCACTCCGGCTACTTTGGAACAATCTTTACGTGAAAAATTATCACAATGGCGCTCGTCTAGACTCGGTCTTCGTGATCCGTCATACAGATCACCGCCCTCTGAACGGCCGTCACTGCAGCCAACTGTTGTTCTGGAGGTCACTTCGTCTGCTGGTTCAAACCATGGGTACAATTCTGCCGTACAGTCTTCCGTTGATCGTGTTGACTTTGCCTCGGTTCATCCAGGTCCACCACCGGCTGTTGTGGAACGAACATTTGAGGATGATACAAGTGAGTATTATTGTGAGTCCAGCTAAAAGTTTGCTTTTTTTATTTCAAGATCTTGATGCAGGCATTCTGATTTTCGTCCGTGCGATATCGTTGTCGCTGTATTTCGTGGATGGAAACCGAAGAGGGCATACTGACGTTATAGTTTGTATTTTTCCCGTTCGCTGGCACTTGTTTGATAACACTCCTAGTTTCAAACACCGACTAGACACCAATTAAACCCTTTTTACACTGTTCTTTTTTCATTTGTTAAGGCTCCACAACAGTATGGCTCACAGATATGTCACACACTCCGTCGCTGGAGCCCCGACCGTCCAGCCCGACTCCCAGAGAGACTGGACTAATGATTACGGAGTCCGAAGAATTAAGTGCTCCCACAAACCCTAGGTTTGTTTCCACTGCAGCACGCGCTCCTGGATCTGCCCTACCAACTGCTGGATTCGTTACGGATCTGGATGGACTAGAACTACCGTCAACCGCTTGTGCAGGTGATGAAGTGCCGTCTGGACGGAGACACGCCACGAATGAAGTCCGGTGAGTTCCGTTGTTTGTGAATTACAATTGCGTGTTCTGTGTTTCTGGCCGTAGAACGAACAGTTTGACTTACGTCTGTTAATGGTTGCTGAGGCGTTTGCAGATTTGATCCTTTCCTCAGGTCTGCTTCGCATCCTCACAAAGAATGCGCGCCTACTTTATAGCTTCATCGTCCTCCCCCAAATCGTTACTGTCTTTCATGGTTGGGGGCATCCTTTTCAGGATCTCTTTCATACACCCAGTGTGGCAGGTGCACTGTTCAGAGAAGTAGCCTCCAATGCACTGTGAATTGTATCAACTGTATTCAAAAGCTCCATAATCTGTACTCTTCGGCCGTCTATAACAAGTGTCGTGATATATGTGGCTGTAACCAAGATCGATCGATGGAACTGACATTTAAATTTCATTGGTTTTAACAAATGACTCCTCATTAGTCTGCTGTTGACCAAACTTGTTAGAATATTTGTACAGTGAACCAGTAGTCGCCCATCGAGTTGTCTCTACTCTACTCTACTTTATGAAACCGAGTTCAAACCCGACTGGTTTCTGTTCTTTCAACCGAATGTGACCCACCAGTCAGAGGAAAGGTTCGGCTGTCGTGGTGACCATCAGCCACCTCTTTTTTTCCGCATAAATGCGTTAGATAACCTGGTCAATAGCTGGTTTACAAAAACACATTGTCCTGCAATTACCACCTATGGTGAACATGATAAATGGTCGCCCTAAAGATGACCACTACTTCTGCCCATACTCGAACTTTGTGTGATTACTTGACAGTTGGAAAGAAACCACTATTGTACGGTAAAGTATTTTATTGCTATTTCTATCTGTCTCTATTAGACAGTCAGCAAATGGTTGCTGCTTAACGTTCTTCCCCCTCGAATGCTCGATCAAGCCATTTTGAAGGTCGGTAACCATTGGCAACAGGTTGGTATTTCCTTTCAGCGCGAATGACTAGCTTGTTCTCTAATCCAAGTGCCTCTGGAATTGAAATCGTTCAACAACGGGTTGGCAACCGCAGATCACATTTTTCATCCGGCCTCGGAACCTCGCGACTCACAGAGTCGGTGGCTTGAGACGTTAGGTGAGATGGTGGCTAATCGAGCTCAGTGGCGTGAATGTTGTTGTTTGGCCGAGTTGTCTGTGAAGTGAGTGCACTTAATGATGCGGGGCAGTGAAAGCCGTAAGGAAGCTGTCTTGCTGATGACGCCTTACTTTCACTTACAGCTCGGTTGTTTGTTTGCAAGGTGTAGGCACCTTGATGTTGTATGTTGAATATAGACGTAGTTACTTTTTAGTAGTTAAGTCCCTTCTTTTTTTCTTCTCTCTTCCTATATATTGAGTTTGTTATTTTTCCTTCGTGGTTGTGTGGCAATGAAACATTAGTGAGAACCGTTGATGTGTTGCTGTCTGTGATGATGAAATTAACATGTCATCACCTATTGAAGGTTCCTCTTTCTCGTTGGCTTCATTTTCTGTACCACTTTCAGATTACTCAACGCGATGCAAGTTTTTTTTTGGTAACGAACTACTAGGTAGACCCACGGCAACGGCTCACGTCTGATGGTTGAGTTACGCTTGGTGCGAAAACGAATCTCTAAATTGAAAACAATTTTAAACACGAACTAATTTCTACGGTACTATTAAAGAAATGCATCAATAATTACAATGGGCAAACCTCAATCGTTCACAACGATAGTCTCGTTCAGCAAAATCAATTGGTTCCGAACTGAGTCGTCAATGTCTAAGTTGAACCATCACGCGAGTAAGCCAGGTGACGAGCGGCTACTTGAGCCGCAGACGATTAATGGCAAATCAGTTTACTTACAGCTCGGTTGTTTGCTTACAAGGTGTAGGGTTTGTTTTTTCTTCATGATTACGTGGCAGTTAAAGCATCAATGTGAACCCCTGCTATATGGCTGTCTGTGATGATGATGATGAGTTCAATAAAACAAACACGGGTGGTGGTTAGGGTCTGTATATCAAGTGTCAGACTGGTGAGAACAACAGAGAAAGGAAATAGAAGAAACGACCGAGAACAAATCTATACCAACTGTACACTGTGTACTCAACGGAAAAGGGAAGTTATCACTATTTGCCCGTAAATCTATTATTGTCTCATTCAACTTACCTATTAGTAGAACGGAAATCACAGTTCTGGAAGCTTGACGAAACTGTGTAGGCATTCATGACTTCCAAAACAAAACTATCCCAGGGATTGCATAGAGTAAGTGCATGGCAGAGCCTAACAGATATCGCGCTTGCCGTATCTGCTGAATCCATCATTTTTAGAATTGACGGAGCAGTACAGTTTCGAAGTTTGGATAATGCCTGCATCCGTCAATTTTAGGTGTTATGTTTTGTTTGCTGTCGTCGAAGCACAGATTTGGGCAGGCTGCCCGGGTTTGTCCGGTAGTAGTACAATCTGACTTTACACATACTTCGTTGTTGAGTCGCTTTAGCCGTGTAGTGAAAGTCTTTCTATTCATCTCGGCCTTCTGACTGAATGTGTGCTCTACCCGGAAACTGGAACTACTGTTCTTTTCGAAGCATCTGAGAATCCAATGTTTTCCGGTCACCTAGTCAATTGTAAGACTTCCGCACTCGCAGGCAACCAGGACGTTAGTCCTGATCTTTCAATATATGTAATGAGTGATGAATTTGCCTTCTCGCACGCGACTACTCTAGTTCCATTCGCGGTTGTTGAGCATGGGCTTTTCTATTTTGCTTCAATAAGTGGCAAAACGCCTCTCAATCGCGAATATTTTGCTGTTTGCTATCTTGGCTAAACACCATACTATTTGAAATAGACTTTCTGAAATGTGCAGTGCCTATGGATCACTTGTGTGCACGGAACCCCTGGGTGATTCCTATCCGTTTTGTTTACATTTGGCTCCGAATTGGGTTGAAGCTCCCACTTTTCGTTAAACTGACGGTGACACGAACCAACTCGTAACGCAATGGCCTCAGTGGCGGTCAGCATGGTTCGCAGTTCATAACTCATAAGGGCTTCGGCAGGAGATTGGTTACTGTTCAGCAACTTGTTAGCAGTTGTCCGGTAGACGAGTGGAAGTTGCTGTAAGCTTTCTTCAGACGCCCCTTCCCTACGCGATTTGAGAAGGCACGTTTGTGTATGTCGACGAAGCGTTTTGCCTGCCCGTTGGACCGGGGATTGAGACGTCTGTACATTTACAGGTAGGCCAAGCGTTCTCCAGAGATTCTCGAAATGACTGTAATATCCGACGCAGTGTCCAACTGCAATCGAACTGGGAAGCCATTTATCATGACCGACACGAACTTCCGTCGACCGGGAATGTTGACTTGGAAAGTGGTCAGCAGGCTCAGGGATCTGCCAACCGATTTGGATCTGAGCTCCGTGTTAAACTTGGAGTTGTAACACGGCTTGGAAGTGGAGGAACCACTGTCAATTGTGCCGGGATTGACAGAAGTCGTCCTTGTGCCCCAGTTGACCACACCGAGAGCAACGGTGCCGTCTGAAAGGACAGTCACGATGAAAGTGCCAGGCGCCGCAATGCCTGCACGGTGACTTCTTGGCTATGAGCGCAGAGGATGAGAGCCAAGTCCTGCGATAGTGAACCGGGGCCGGGATGCCGTGAGAGATTCTGAGTTCGCGTACCATTGCCCGAACCGTGTGTGAATAAGCCGGACATATGATGCCAAGCGCACTTCGGACTCTATGTGTAAATGACCTAAAGAGGGGAAAGGGCTGTTGCTTTGCAGCCTTGTGAGCTGACAGCAGTTGTTGCGCACTGTAAGTATCCTTGGTTCCCTCTGGATGAATATGAAATAAATTATATGCTCTCACAAACGCCCTCGTGGGGCCCTTCCTATAAGTTGATTGGAATTTGGTTCGACTTTCATTAATCCTTCTGATCAGTTAGGAAAACAGACACCCTAAAATCCGCCACTTTTTAAACAAATGCACGGTGAGGTCGCCTATTGCTGTAGATAGGGTGCCAATTAGATCAGGTCAATCCTGACTAGTCGTCTACCACTCTGGTGAAACTCAGCGACTATCTGAACAATGCACAGAGTAAGGCGGTCCATTTCGTTTCCAACCATGGAGTAATCAAAGCGTAATGTAATTGAGATGAAGTTCACCGAGGACATGAATGTTACTGCATGTGTTGATGCGCAGCTGGATATGGAGAGAAGTTGTGGGATTCACCTGCGTGCGTGTGCAGTGTAGGTAGCCATGTGAATTGGAACAAACTATGAGAATCTTGTGACGGGATACTGAGACAATGGTTCCGTAGCGTCTTGTCAGGTGTAAGTTTACAATGAGAGTGAATACATACCTATCAGACAGCTCCGCTGATCGGCCGGAATTTGTTTTTACGGGCTTGTCTGAGGTGATCGCTGTGGGTTTCTTGGAAAACCCTGTAGCTATCGTGCCGGAAAGAGGCAATTGATCGATACATTGCTACGTGATGCTCCAACACTCGTGCGATCCACACCACAATTTGTGTGCCGGTCAGAAAGGTTTTCAGCATTTATCACGATGGATAAACATGCAAAATATCAGTAAGCTTATTAGGATAATTGACTACTTTTAGTGGGAGTGTATGGTAAGTTATTTTGGATATGAAATGCCCTAAGCGGCTTACTTAATCTTCTGGATCACAGTAATTGACCGGATGAACGCAAGCAAGTGCCCTAGGGGAGGTGTGTTAGAAGAAAAAACACCTGAAAATTGCCATAGCTTGTGTTACTCGTCTAACGGAAGATGGGTTCCCTGTCGAAGCTACCAAGAGCAGCTGATAATTTTATCTTTCGGGTCCGTGATCAATTAACACACCTTTCAGCTTCTTCAGAGCTTGTACATCTTCCTAGATTGTCTGATGCCTACAAGGCTCCTCACCTTGGTTGTCCAAATCTTCACACCTCTATAGTTTATTGACTCACTGTGGTCATGGTGGACTTTCACTTGTGCTTATATAGGTACTGACAACCAGATTGTCTGTTCACGTGGCTCAAATTATCCTAACAGTTTTGTTCATTTCGGGTCTCCGCCCTTGTGTATATCGACACCTGAATCCGCTGTACAAGCCATAAAAAATTAGCAGAATCAACCCTGCCTTCCATGTGTGTATGAGCTCCACGATTCACACAGACTACTTATGAACTTCAAAATCATCCATGACTTGCGTCTGCACCACACCGCACTGCATTCATCCTCTACGGATGAACTTCATCCGAATGGCGGTGTATGAACCGAACCACTATTGGTCACCGGCTTGCCAACGGACCGCGAACCCTGTGCTTCGTCCCACTGCTTTGTGGGTTAGGTTTTTTTTTAATCAAAGACTCTAGTGTAACCCCCCCAATCAACTCTTCTTTGACAGCGGCAACTGAGAGGCTGTCGACTTTGCTCCCATGTCACATTCTGTCGCACCAAACCAGCCACTCTCGTTTCTCCCTTTCCTGTTCACTATTTATTTACATGATGACCCCAGTTGTGTCTATGATTGAAGTAGCTCCACGCCTTCATACTGAATGTGTTAGTCAGGCCGCGCTGTAGGATTTGACCTACAGCAAGGTTGAACAAGAAGTGCAAGATAGGGCAATCCTATCGCACCCCTCTTAGGATGTCCAAGGTCAGCGATACGCCGCAGTAAGCCCTGGTCCGGCTCGAGATGTTACAATAAACTACCTCCAGAATGTCGACACAATTCTTGACTACATCCTTCCTCGATAAACAATCCCACAGTGCAGCTCTAACAATGGTATCAAGTGTTCTTCCAATGTCTAAAAAACAGTTGCCGGCTTTTTATGTGAATGGCGGAGTTCAAGCGTCTGGGGAAGTGTAAAATGTGATCAATACAATTACGGTCAGAATAAAACCTTTCATGCATCTCGTGGATATGTTGTTCGTGCGTTACACTTAGTCTATGAAGTACAACAGCTGTAAACATTTTCGACGCAATAGGAATTTACATATTTATGCTCAAATAGGGAGTTGACCCAAACGTTTTTTGTTTTCGTTTTACACTGTACATGACTGAAAAATTGACGATGCAATCAGCATGAATTTCTACTCTACTAAGGTATTTGATGAGTCGTAAAACAATGTGATAAAATCGACCTCAACACTTCCCTTATTCAGCTCGTAGTAAGCTTCGTAGGCGACTTACGTGCGGAAATCTTGATTTCGCTGATACAATGTCTCTTAGGTGTTGGTATGTGACTGTACACGCAACATGAATACACTGCATATAGCAGCCGTGCTAAGGGTAATATCATCTGCTATAGATATAAAAGTGAGTAGAGTTGTCGACATTTTTCGACTCCGTTCCGAAAATGTTTTAATGCCAAATGTGATAACTTCCTTAGACCCTGAATGAACATCTATGGGTTTATTCGCACATTCTCAGCGGATATCTGTAGGTTGTCACTACATTTTGCTAGCTTATCCAACACAGATCTAGGTTTCAGTGGCCGCATGGCTGGCAAGTATTAGTTAGTTTTCCGTTTGTCAAATACTGCTGCAATAACATACGACGGATGGTCGTACAGCTTAATCCGATGCTTTCAATCCTACTTATGAGTAGATACAAAGCGGTTCTACCTGTGAATGTGTCAGCGTCCGCTGTTGTCATTCAGCTAAAATCAACGCGGCCAGCTGTGTACTGATTTTAGCGTATGACATTCACCCATTTCTGAATTCCACTTCACTTTTCCCTAACTATAGTTTTGCCGACTGCGCTCGAGTTTTGAACCCCATATCCGAGTTTGTTCCTGTGCAAGAACCGAACACTGATCCAGTCTTACCAAGCACCAGCAACAGTCGCTTGAAGGACACGCGGGGAACCAACCGAGACCCATCGCATATGCGACTAAGCGATGAAATTAACAAGAAGCCTGGGTTGCATGCAGATTGTAGTCACCTTCGTCTAGGTGTTGCCGACAGACATTCACGGGAAGAACAGGCACGCCATAATCGTCTGCGTGTCAGAGAATTTGATCGTGTAAGTTGTTTTGATTCACGCATTATCTAAACTCAAACATCTGACCTCAAGGCACGTACTCTTTGCAAACAAACAGCCCAGCTGAATGAAAGGTGTCATCAGCAATACATTTTTCTGACGGTTTTCATAACTTCGCGTCATTAACCCCATTTACTTCACACGCAACTCGGTCGAACAACGGCTACACTCACTTCACCGAACATGGTTAACCGCCGTCCCACCTAAAGTCTGCACCTGCCGACTTCGTGAGTAGCGAAGGGTCCAATCCGCCGGACGAACCCGACCTACAATAGTCAAACCTTTGATAACTGACTTCATTTCCTAACGCCAAGTTACCATCTGTCCACCCAACTCCCTTTAGTCGGCCACACTGTTGGTAAAATGCACTCCATGTAACAAACTATAGCTGACACGCCTAGTGCACGGTCTGGCCGTCTAACTCGGTTGACAGTTAAAGATTGAACTAATGAATGAAAGTAAACTGCTGTTTTTTTACAGCTCACTACTGCATCTCGGTGGCTGAACACTTGAAGGACTCTCTACGCTTATGTTCAGTTCGATTTATCGGACTATTCTGATCTCACTTATGTGCCGAACAGAGATGAAAGCAACCACAAGTTAGGATCTGTGGATCGCGTTCCTCCCGCACAGTAGGAGTCTCATTGCGTTCCTAAACCGCAATTGTAAACAAATATCAACGGTTGACATTGAAGTTAACTGCCATGCAATCATGGGGGAAAGGAGCCCTGGCCTGGAAGTAAAACAGGAGGGAGGAATAAAAGCTAAGGACTGGAACCTATAACTCTAATTTCGCAAATTCCACACCAAAGCGCCCACAATTAGCCAAGTTGCAAATGAGAGTAAGACAGGTGGTTTCACTCTCTCTAATCGTCTGTGTCTTGTAGACAGTTGAGTCAAATCATCATGCCCTCGTGCCACTGAATCCGATTACCAACCACATCCACTGATATTTCCAGCCAATGAGCAGATGGATCATGAGAATGTTGAAAACCAATTGTATCAGCTATTTCTAACCTTAATGATTGTCTACACTAAAGCTTACCGAGTCGACGTCTTTTTCGGTTAAGTACGATTTTCATTAAGCATATCCTGACGGTAGGTGATCACCTAGCTGACCTAGTCACTTTCGATATATTGCTGCGCCGTCAAAAATAAAATGGCTAATACACGAATGGATCGGCAGAGTTAACACAAGTTTTTTTCAATGTAAAGAAGGTTCCACATTAGCTACTTTCCGTAATTCCATTGGACTGCCTCACAGATGTTCTTAGTTTCACTTGTAACTCGGTTACTTCGCAGTTTGCATGCATTTTCTTGTTAAATGTTTGTCTAAGTTTCTTTCTATGACTGCATATCTAAGCATCATTGTCAGCCACCGAAGTACTACTGACGACCCAGAATTCTAACATTTGGTTTCAAATAGCCTAACCACATTAAAGTTGGATTTTGGCCTAAAGCCGCTTTAACTAACCGGCACTAATCCAAACTTAATTTTTAGCCGTATGATAGTCTGTTTCAAGAACACCAGCATCAACAATCACTCTTCCTAGGTGTTCTAGTGGACCACGTGTTTATGCATATCGTCCATCTTTTTTCAGCTCTGTCGGGAGAGGTCTACACGACGCTTGAAGAAAAAAAATGTTCGTTAAACCGAGAATTATACCTGCGAATCTAACCTTACTTTGATTCATTTTCCATGCTCATTTGGTTTCCCGGTCTGTTTCTGTGTCACGCTTCCCCAATGTGCTTTGCCTCTATCTGTTATTCTTTGATTTCGATTAATTTCATTCAGTATAATGAATAATCCGTTCAGTTAATGTTAATGTGATGTCAATGCTTGGGCTCGTAGTTTTAATCCTCTTCGTTCCGGTGACTGCGTTGGTATTGGTGTCAACTTCCAAAACCGAAATTAACTTCGCCACCTCGTGTATATAGGCCCTGATTAGCCATCGTTTTCAGTTCACGTGCACACATTGTTGGACTAAAAAATAGCTTCGCTCAGTTGATGCCGACCAGATAAACTCTTCACTCACTGTACACTCAGGTGTGTACTCGTTTTTTTGCATCGATCACCTAGATAAGACTAAACGATGCTTCAGTTTACCGATTTCCACACTAGTCTGTGTCCCCCTCGCTTCGCCTTACCGCCACCATATTTCATTACCGTTTGGGGTTGAACAGAAAGAAACAACGCAATCACTGTGCATCTGTCCCGAAAAACGTTCTCTTTCTCGTCTGTCAATACACAATGCTTAACATTGGTGAAGATTACCACACTGACCCCTCCCCATCGTATCGACCAGTTCGATTCCTTATGTTGTGCAATCATCCGTGTTGGTGAGCTTCTAGCAATAGTTCATTACTTCTCTCCGGATACAGACCGATGCAGGAAGCTCACATTTACGTTAGACAGTGAACGACGAAGCAACAGTTTTATTTCATGAGCATCCCGTGGTGGCAAAATGTGGAGTTCGGTAGGCGTCTGCCTGCAATCTTCTGCAGTATAAAAAGGATTCAGCCATCTCATTACACGTTATAAGTACATGCAAGGAGTTGGCTGTGCAAACCATGAATTTGCACGTCTCCCGATAGATTGTCATACCTGACATTTATCGGCTAGCAAGTCAAGCTCGGTGCAAACGATGGGCTAGAACAAAATAATGGCTGGATGAAGATAGGTGTTAAGGAAACAAAATTGACCGACATGAAAAAAATGGGTAATAACGAATTACTTTGTTCAGTTCAAGTAAATGTTCAGCCGCTACGTACACGCAGAAGTGAGGCGTGTCGAGACCGAAAGCCATGCTCCCCTCACGTGTTATCCGACTATGTTCCTGTCCATCTTTCGTTCAGCCATGTGCACAAACAATAGTTAGCCTGATCAGGCAGCGCTGCGGCTCAAACTTTCGTTTGTCATAACAATGAGTAATATTCTATAAATAATTCTTGTATCGACGAGGAAGCAAGGCTGGATAGCATAAAATTACTCAGCACAAACGATCCCTAGGCTCACGTGTTGATGCGTACAAATTCTATCGGAATGTATGCACCCGAGGTCTGGCAAGACAAAAATATTGTTACTCAATACGTGATGACTATAATAAATAGTGCCAGTCAGTTGCAGTTATGGATGACCGGTCAAACGTCCCCATATTATCGGAGCAGTGCTTCTGAGCGTCTTTTCGATTAATTCTTTTTCAGGGTTTTACAGTCATAAGGTAGGCAGTCACTGAATGAACAACATATGCGTGCGCAGTGTTATTCCGACTGACAGTTGACATCATGCAAGATAGCGATTGAAAATTAAGGAGACTCGTGCGGAGTATTTAACAGGTGTAAAATAGATATGCAAGAGTCGTGTAGATGGGAGACGACTGGGATTCGGATTAAATTGGGCGAAGGGAGGTGGGGGAGGTTAATGTGTACAGAGGCATGGTTTCTCCATGTTGGACTGGTTCGATCGGTTGCAATCAGACCAAGGGAGATGGATCGTCTGCACGCATTTCTTTTGTGTTCACAATTTCGGTTGCAGTATACGAATGGAAATAGCTTCCGCTCCTATGTCGACAGGGTGTGCCAGAACGCAGCTACTGACTAAATTAAATTCAATGGTGTTCTTTGATCTCAGAGAGTTGTCTTGCATGACCGAGGCAGCCAGTTCCACAGGAACAGTTGAAACGATACAGACGTACCATAGATGTGAATAGACGTACGACTCGGGCAGTGTTGGAACTGTCCAGTAGTATGATACCTTGTCCGATTCTTATTATTCAAATACGAGACTTAGTACGTTAACTCCGTATATCGCTATCGACCTTGGGGAAATGCACAGAGAAAGGTACGTCAGGCTAGCCAGAAACGAAGCCAATTTTGTCTTAACTCAGGTCGGAAATGACAAGTTGGCAGCCTAACTAAAACAAAAGTCGAGAATTGGAAACATCAAAAAGTTACGGTGAATTACGACTACCGTATATACTAGGGGTTGCTATGATAGCCAACCTGGGGGTGAAAACCTGCGCATACGCGGTGTCAGGTGACAAAAATATAACGCTATCAGATTAGCAAATACAGTACATCACGGGAAAATCGGTCACACTGGGAAAGAAAGCGGCAGAAAGTATCAAGAAGAATTACACTCCTTTCAGGACTAAGTTGGCGCAAGGCGGCGATTACGGTTCGCTTCTTGTTAACATACTGACAAAAGCAGATTCCCTTCCTTCAAGGCTGCCCGGTGTCCTCGTACGGTTTCACTGGTTACATGTACGATAGCACGCTTCATCAAACCGTCCCCGCTCCCATTAAATTCTGGGACAGCTGATTTCGGTCAACCATCTCTGAAACCAACCAATAATACCAAATCAACTTTGTGTTCGATTCGAATTCATTATCGTCAGTTTCAGCTCTGAGTTGCACCGGTGGACAGTACGGCTCGGAATGTCATTAGACTACGAAGTAGCAGAGTAATAAATGGCTATAAACGTGGAGGAATTCTCATCAGAACTGAATTGACGATTGCTTTCGTTAATCCCTCCTTAAGCCACTTACAGCGGTTCCATCAATACGTGTCGAGACAAACCGCGAAAAACATGGGGCGATTGTTAACGTATGCAGTAAAGTGACTGCCAGATTCAACATGATTGGTTGGATCTGGACAGGACGTCGACTTGGTTGTCACGTCACACAGCCAAGGTCAAAGAGATCTGTGGTTATGTATGATGTGTAGTTGCTTTCAATCGGCTCAGCCCATCGCACCGGAGCGCCACATAAGTTTTGCCTGTCTTGTTGATGATGCCGTACTTTCGTCTACAGCCCGGTCGCTTGTTTGCAATTTGATGAAAGCTCGAATAGAGACGAAATTATTTTTAGTGGTTAGGTCCCTCTCTTTCTTTTTTCCATTCTTGGCGAGGGTTCGTTTCATTTTTCATGGTTGTTTGGCAGTCAAGCATACGCGAAAACCACTGGTATATTGTTATTTATGATAATGGTCACCGGCAAGCTGTGAAAGCAGAATTGACGAAGGAAGAATGTCACGGTTTCGAGGTAGATATGAGCGAAATAGTACACAAGGACAAGAAGCAGTCACAACTTGGATTACGGCCAAACGACGTGAAACCCTAATAACAATTTTTCGGAGAAGTATGCAAATTATTTGTTCAGGGTCATGCTTGACGGCATTTTAATTGGAATCCTACCGTTAAGATTCCACCTCTGGTGACTACGCCATATGAATGATCAGAAAGAGATTGAAGTTCGATTCGATGAATTTTGCAATCAAATGCTCCAATTGAGTCTCTCAACTGCTGCCAACCTTGGGTAATTTAAACCTAAGTTGGCCAGTAGTCGTTATACATATCGTCATCTGCTGTATCTCATAACAGTCTGATAACCCCTAAGTATCTGGACATCCTGAGAATTTTGCGTGGGGATGACGATATCCTATCCACTCTGCCAGACAAAGGTGCCGCGAATGCGATCCTAAACATATCTGATTATACCGACAAGATGCCATTGATACTCCTAGATTGTAGTAAACTTTAGGATGGTAGACAAGGTGAAAGAAAAAACACAGCTAATCCAATATCGGACTAATAATTCCCAAAAACGATTTATGCAGCGGGGCCGTAACACCAAAATCAGTTTGAACTAATGAAACCAACTAAATTCGTTATTTGTACGACCTCCCCAAGATTCATAAAGTATGTGTCCACTTAGACCGACAATTGATATGTGCAATTCACCATATCATGCAAGAGGTTATCAAGAATAATGGAATATTTACGACGGAAATTACACCCATACAGACTTGGTGACATTTTCAGGTTTTGAGATTCCAGTTCAATGCCCGGGCGATTGCAGCAAGAAAGATAGATTCAGATGACACAATGAAGCAAGAATTCAAAACCTACTGGGGGAAATGGTTATCCGGAACAATTCACCATTCTGCATGACGGCCACAATTTCACATGAGATGATGCCCACAGTCGAAAAGAAAGCGGTGGATGTAGCAGATCAATTTAAACGCTACATCTACCGGTCGCTTGGACGTACTTTTCCGGATGTCATCTTATGAAGCTGGTTCATGCTCATGTTACAGCTGAACGTTAAAGATTAGCTTCAACGATCAATCGATGCTCGTGTGTTCGTTTTCATACTCCCGCGGAATATGCCGGTCGTACGACTAGGTGCTTACTAATATAAGGATCAAGGACCATCATTCGGAGTGGGACGGAGCCGGTTGCCGTGGGCTAATTATCAAGACCGTTGTCGCGCATCTCACCGACCATCGCACAGGCGTCAACGCATTCCGAGACGTCCACAAAGTTAACCCGTCAACTTATAACAGTCCGTCAATGCATTTTTGGGACCACTGAAGCAATTACAAGCAGATTACGCATCATCAACCCATGTTCTCACCAAAAGTTTGCTCAGTCTTTGCAAGTTACGTGGCCACAGATCCAGTATAGCCGCTCCAAAGACAAGCAAACATTTGACCCTGACTGTGTGACGTGATATTCACTAAATGTCCCGCCCAAGGCCAACCAATTATGTAGAGCCTAATATTTACTTTCAGTGTAGCACGTTAACAATCAATACATATTTTTTGTGGTTTGTCTCATGACAAGTTTTGATGAAACCTCTGTAAGCGGCTTGAGGAACAATTGACGAAAACAGTTATAAATACAAATACATAAAGAACATCACCATCGGAGACAGCGATACGTGGACAGTTCGCACTGTCACACAATCATGAAGAGAACAGCCAGTCCAAATGGGTTGGTTGTATTTGAAAAGGTCATAGACCATCGGAGCAAGGCAGAACGCAAGACTGGCCACCACTTCAAGGTAACAGAAAAGGTCATGAGATTCGGCTCCACCGCTTTTCAGTGTTCGACAGTCTGTAACGTGGGTAACCAGTACCACATCTTTCTTCTCCAGGGTGAATTGCAGGCGTTTTCGGTTAAAACGAGCCCCGTTGATAACCCCGAAATCGGGAACTACGAACTATTAAGCAAGGTTAACGTGCTTATTGGGAGGGGAACATACAGATCATCGGAGCCATCCGTCAATTGTCAAGATCTTGCTCAATTTCCATGAGAACCCACCTGTTACTGTTGGGGCATCACCGCATAATCTTTCGACAAACATTCCTGCGGTGGTCTAACATCGATGGATTAAACAGCCAGTCACAATCACAAGGAAGCTCTTGTGACTTTTCACTCAACTGAAGTTTGCAACGGCACTCTCTGTCCCCTTGAAATTCGACCTACCGTCGCTAAACAGACATTGTGGATGACCTTCTCTACCAACGAACCGGTTAGAGATACATAAGAACAAATTAATGTAGGGCGCACGTGCCACTTCGAAAGGGATTGCTCCGACGCTAAAGCGAGTGACAATGCAGGCGCGTCACGTGTCCGTTGCAAGCTATCATTTAATGAACAGGATAGAAATCGTCGGCTCCAGCTATCGTAAACAAATTCGCACTTGCCTCATGTCTGTCCGCAGGCAACGGGGTTAAGACCTGTTGACGTAGTAATCGGAACTATCTTCGGTAAACGGGACAATTTCTCAAAACGCTCTTCATGGCCGTGTTATCACATCAAACCCAAAATCTCTGACGTAAAATAAAGAAAAAGTGAACCAGACTAAAATGACCGTTATTCCCGTAGAAACAGTTCGTTATCAAAATGTTCACGAAGTGCTCCGTCGATATGGCAACAAAATACCTGGTCACAACTAGCGGACTGGTATGCTTTAGTGCCCGGAAATTGTAACAGACCGTGAAACACGAATGGGTTAAGTCCCTGTACAGGCATGTAAATCCCCAGTACTGTTTCCTCATGTTTAATGTGACTGAGATTTCCTAGACGACGAGCTCTTTGCACAGTAAGTAATCTTTTGAGAACGAATGTGGTACTACCACCATCCTGTGAAGCTTCCCCTAAGTCGCTGATGCTAAGACGATAAAGCTTAACATGGTTTCGTACTCTGCAGATATTGCTTACAAATTAGAAACCGCACGAAGATGGCTTGCAGCCTTGATTCGGGAATGTATCCCTTCAAGCTTACCACAGGGCGAGCAATTCATGAAAGCAGGCAGTGATAGTGGCATCATTGTTAGAGATAATCAATTCACTTGTCTGAGAAATCAGTTCCACAATGTTAAGCCAGCTGGCATAATCCTCACAGAACGTGGGACCATTAAACCACCGCTCAACCTTCTGACACACGTGCAAAGACGACCATCATCATGATAGCAGCTATGAGCCTAACCAAAAGGTACCACGGCTTGGACAGCCGTTCACCGTCCGGATTAGCCTGTCACAGTGATCGAAACCAAATAGCACCTGTGCCTAACCATCACTACAACGGGCTTACGTTGCATCACTTGCGGTTCCACTCACGCACCACGTATCCGGTGTAAACCCGAAGGAATAAGACCAGTAGGTGTGTGAGTGAGGTTTCTGTGTCCAGCCGGCCAATGCTGGTTAGCCAATTGATAGGCTGGTACGAAACTGAAATCCCTATCTCTCGAGAAATAAACAGACACTCTCGTGATAAGATCTAAACTGGGAAGAAAAATGTTGGAAATATAGTGCAAGAAGTAGTTTAATATAGGAGTGCATGTTAATGTACTCAAGAGAGGATATAAAGGAAAAACAAGATGAAACGTAGGACTGGTAGGAAGTAGACAAAACATCCATCATACAGATACATATAGGAAGCCGAAAAAAGTGAAAAGTGGAGGGCCACAGACACCTAGATTTCTGGAAAGGGGGACGGCTGAGTTGCCACACGACGATGACCGTTGGTCGATGTGAACAATAAAAAATGGGTATAACTGATACTAACTTACTGGATCCTGACGTGCTCGTTGTCTCTTGACCGCCGGTGTACTGTGAGTACGTTGATGACCTACTAATCTCAAGTGGCCAGCACATTCACGGCCGCACACATCACAACGCCATATAGTCATGTCACCACGATTTGTGGCACCGATGGTTCTCTTGCGTATCGCGCGCTTCCGTTCCCGGCCGCGCAATTGCTCGGTGAACTTGCGGATGCCCGTCCGGTTCAACACCCAAGTCTTCTCAACATCTAAAATCAGTGTTACAACGCGAAAGACTTACTCGGATGACATCTTGGTATCTCAGTTTTTGACGACTATGATTTCGCTCGTCTTATCTCAATTGTCCGTACAGCAGCTGCTCTGGAATACGGTTGTAGTTCTTCCGGACACGTTTTTCAAGACGTCCGAAAGCAGCACTAGTCTTCGTCACGCGACCTCGTTATTCGCGGTCCGCGGACAAATCTGTCGGCAGTTTGCTACCCGAGTAGCAGAAATCTGTGCAGCTATCGGCAACGTCTTCATTGATGCGAATCTCAGACGCAGGTACAGGAACAGCACATCAGCCCGGAACAGGCTAAAAGAAAGAAAAAGTTGGTATCCACTCCAAACTTGGATGCCGCGGTCGCGAAAGTCGTGATCAGTCATTGTAGTTCAGTCTTCGCTATGTGCGAACGGCGCGTTGTCATTTGTAAACAGAAGCATGTGCATCGTTGAGGTATGTAGCCGAGTTGGGACGTCGAATATTCAACAGGCGTTCATCTATCCTGTACTCAACCTCAACGCGTCCTCCCCAGAGTCCTGAAAAGCAACTGTTATCATTGCAGTTGAATATAAACTAAATAGAGCTGGGGCTAGCACACAACCTTGTTTCACACCAGTGACAATTCCAAAATCACCACAGGTTGATCCAGATGATTGTACTTTCGCCTTCCTGCCTACAGGCAAAATTCTAATCAGACCGACTAACTTACCTGGACACCGAACTAACCAAACACCGTCCACGCCTCGTTCCTCAAGGAATCAAAGGCTTTGGCGAAGTCCATGAACAGGGCGAACAGGGGCTGGTTGCGTTCTCGGAACTTTCACTGAAGCTGTCTAGCGGCAAGCACCAGGTCAATCGCACTGCGACTCGCCCGGAATCCACACTGCTCCTCAGGAACATTGGCCTCCAAAACGTCGCATTCAGTCGGTTCAGGAGGATTCTTGCAAGCACCTTGCCTGCGCAGCTCAGCAGACTAATGTTACCGATAGCTGTCGGCGGCACTTGTTTGCTATCTTTACTTTTAAACAAAGGTACTACCAGAACATCCTTCAAATCTTGTGGCATTTCTTCCTGCTATCAGACAGTGGACCAGCTGGAACAAAGTGCGTTCCAACGCCGATTTGCTATTCTCCAGGATTTCACATGACAATCCATCTTCGCCTTTAGCCCTTCAATTGCGTAGTTGTCTAATCGCTATCTGCACTTCTGGTAAATTCAGAGGCGAGAGCAAGTGAAGGCTTGATGGTCCTGTTGCGGCAGGCTGTTCACGGTCACCCAATCAATGGTAGCAGGACGGTTTAGTAGGCTACCAAAGTGTTTGCGCCAGACCTTCATGATGTCCTCTGGCTGGGTGCACGAACAGCCGGTGTCCATGTCAACCAGTGCTTTAGTAGACTGGACGGATGGACCGAAAATCGCCTTAAGCGAATCGTAGAACTCCTTGTGTTGTCGGCGATCGGCGTAGCCCTGTACTCGCTCACCTCCTTTCTCCCACTAGTCGTCCTTGATTCTGCGAACACGTTCGGCCAGTTGACGGCGAATACTCCGGAATGTCGCTCTCTTGTCTTCATTGTCCGGGTCCATTGTGGAAGCAGAAACGCCGCATTCTTCTCTCGTACCAAGCTGGAGATAGCCGCGTTGTTGTCGTCGAACCAGTCCGGACGTTTCTGGCGTTCGACACCGATCGTCTCGGTGACTGCAGCCGTGATCTGTCGTTTCAATTGTTACCACATACAACGCTGGAAAGCAGCCCTACTCCCGAAATTCTGCCAATCGTTTGATATCCAGCTTCTGCCGTTGTCCGGAAATCTACAATAAACAGACTTGCGTACATGGATAAACAATTTGGTCCTGACCAGCCTATGATCGGTGCTACATTCAGCGCCGCGCATCACTCGCGTGATACGCACTTCACTAATGTCGCGCTGCCGCACAATCACGTAGTCAAGCAAATGGTGATGACCACTTCGTGGATGGGTCCACGTCGTGATGTCGCTCGCATCCAGCTGGAATCGGATGTTCGTGAGTAGCACACAGGTGGAGCAGACGATCACCGTTCTCATTGACTGAACCAATGCCGTAGGGTCCGAGGACTCCCGGCCAAGCTACTGAGTCGCGCCCGACTCGAGCGTTCAAGTCACCCAGAACAAACAGTCGGTCACTCACTGGTGTCGACCGGACTTGTGGGGCACAGGTGATCACAGAATTGGTCCTTTGTATCATGTGTGGCACACTGTTGGACCATAAACACTGATAAATGTGGCACACTTACCTCGACCGAGTCGCAGGCGCATAGACAGCATTCGAGGGCTGATGCCGTGCGGTTCGCCTATCATCAAAGCATTGATGTGATCAGCGACTGCGAAACAGACACCATGCTCCCGAGCACCGTCTGCCGGGTAACCTATCCAGTAGAAGGTGTACCCAGCACCTGCTTCCCGCAACTTACCTTGGTCCGCAAGCCTTGTCTCGCTCAAGGCTGCTATGTCGATTCCATAGCGACGCAGTTCCATCGCGATCAGTGCAGTGCGCCGTTCTGGCCGTCCTTTGGAGCCGCATCGATCCAGCAGCGTGCGCACATTCCATGGTCTAACACAAACGTCTTGCGTCCCCGGGCGTGTCTTAGGTTGTTCGTTGTGTTACCGAGACTTCAGTGAGCATTGCCTGCTCTAGGATTCGTGCTAGCGGGGTCATTGGGGGGGGGAAGGGTTTGGTAGTAGCATGTTTTCGCCTATCCACCCTGCCACAAACAATAAACAGGGCGACTCGATTTATCTAGTGCGATTACCGGTACAGTGTTTTACTTTGTTTATACTGTACTCACATAGATTATGTGAGCTTTGGATATTGCCAGGATATCCAAACCTAGACAGGAAAGCGATTAGGGCCATCAACCAAATCACGACTATCGGCTGCCTGTAAGAGTGCCGATGCTCCAACATTCGTCGCAAGGTGAAAATGTGATCGGGCCGGAATCCTGCCTGTTCTTCACCTATCTGACTTTCTCTGGGTTTAGTGAACCGACCTAAAATGAGGCCAGTAACTTGGACGCAGCAGATACCAAACTGATTATCTTGTCGTGGTTGTGTGGCAGTCAAGCATCAGTGTGAACCACCGATGTATTGCTGTCTCTGATGATGATGATGATGATGATTGCCGAGTAGACTTCAGACCTCCCTTTTTGAAAATGCGGATTATCGTTGACAACTTCAGTTACGAGATATCTCTTGTTTCCCAAATCGTCTGAAGGAGTCTTGTCAGTTCTGGTATCAATCTCATCCTTGAGAATAGAGATCTGGTCCAGGAGTCTTGTTAGGTTTCAGTAACCTGAGCTCCAAGGCCACCCCTCTTTCCGACGGAGGGCCGCCCAAAACAATAACTGATCATTCGGGTCCCGTCGTCTACATGGTCTGGTTGAGGCCAGCTGAACTGTTCCTCAAAATGTTCAGCCCACCTGTCAAGTCGACGCGATTGATTGGTGATAAGTGAACCATCTTTTTCACATATGGTCTCACTTACACCGACTCGACGACCAGTACAACCACGGATCAGGGAAAAAAGCTTTCTGCAATTCCCAGATAAAAAGGTTCTTTCCATCTCTTTTGACTGTTCGACCAAGTAGTGCCCACAATCGTTTGCGCAAGCTTTTGGTCAGCTTGCATTTAAGGTCTTGACGGCCATCGTCATATTGAGTGTCACGCGGAATCGAGCGACGCTCGTACGTTAGATTTATCGACATGACAGAAATTCAATTCTGTCGCAACTTCACAGCTACTTCAAAACATCTCTTCATAGCAGGCCTTCACAGCTGCCGCGATTTGTTCCCAGCGTCCGTCAGGTTTCTCCACCGGACGCGAACTGGACAATTTGTTCGTCAGTGCTTCCTGGTAAGCGTTCTTTACACTCCATTCGCTCGAATGCCAGTTAGGTATCTTGCACTTAAGAGCGTGTGACCTCTTGGCAAATGACAAAAAACGGGCATGCACAATATGACCCAAGTCCAGGTGATTGTTCCAAAATGTACGACAGTCCTTAACAGAGGCGCCACCTGTAACTGACTGCTATATGATCCAGTTGTGTCCACGGCTGAGAAGCACACGGAGGTCTCCATGTAACACAGTGCCTCTTCCTGTGTTGAAATGCGGTGCTCGAAATATAGAGATCGTGAGATACGCACCGTTGCAGCAGTCATCCGCCATTGACAGCGCGTTGAGCCCTGATAGCCAAACATACATCCCAGCCGTTTATGCTCTGGCGAAAGACGACCAAGCTGAGCATTCAAAGTGGAATCACACCTTCGGCACGCATCACACACCAAGTCCCAAACTTACATGTTTTACAGTCACCAGAGCAATCGGATGATTTGGAAAAAACGAACCAGGATTGCAATCATTGCGGACAAATATTCTACCAAACCATCACTGCATCACTAGTCGTGGAGCTCAACCTTGAAGAGTAACGTACAAGGAGGAGGTCGGACATGGCAAGCTCCATGACGATCACCAACGTAATAACCGTCAAAATCCTATCACGGCTATTAGCGTTTAACTGCGCTCTGTCTACATATATGGATGAACGTACTTGGATGCATGACAATTCTATGGTCCAGGCGTGTTATGCCACAGAAACATACATTCCCAGTGTACACAGAACAGGATGATTCATAAACTTTCTTCGTAGGAAGTCGGATCCAAGTTTCCTTGTGTCACGGACACTGTTGTGTTCGAAAATACTGACTGTGAGGACATTTCAGATCGTTTCCTTGAAGTCGTCCAGAGGTTAGGAACCTTTGAAGATTGCCAGAACACCAAACAACTACAAGACGTTCAACCGATATGTTCCAAAGCATACGCAATGGGACCGAATGTAGAGCTGATCCGCACACAAGTTCGGTGTGACTCACTCAGTGTAGCACTGTGTATTTAGACATTCAAATGGTCTCCCTACCGAATCCGACGGCTCGGCACGCGTTCACCTCTTACGGAAACATGCTCTCAGCCTCACGTACAGTTGTGTGCAACTCTGGCAGACGGTGAGGAGTTAATCAACCTAGACCTGAGCCATGATGACTCTCAGGTTGAACTCAAGGAATGCCGTGCACTTATTACAATCGTGACCCGCAATGGACTGGCCTTTCCGCATCAACTCTGCTCCCAGTGTTTTCAGAGGATTAATGAGTAATCTTGCGGAGGACGCACCGTTCACACGTGAACAATTTAGTATGCAGCACCTGCAAGCTCTGACTCTTGTACGTGAATGTCTGATAGCAAATAGACTTGAAGTATTAAAAAATTCAAATGAGTTATTTTTCGAATCTGTACATTATCTTCGCCATCGATTCAATAAACTCGGTTGATGTTTTACGGCGAAAGTAAGCTGGGCGTAAAGTCCTAAAAATGACTAACTTTGTTCGTTTTCGGAAATGTTGTAAAATGACACCGCTGTTCCTTACCAAGGACATCAACCGTATCGTACTCCAACGATCAGTTTATTGCGTAAAAATGTGCCGCTGTTACGGAAATTTAAACAACTGGCAGAGGGGAAACGACCTCCACCTCCGTGCTCGTGTAAATATATCATGGCTTTTAAAAATCATCCACTCTGATGTGACATGCGCACAGATGCAACTTTGACATCGCATACACGATAGGCTCATTAATCCCGCAAAGGCATTTACAACTAGAGACGGGTGACTATGACCTTCGGGGTCGAAATGATTTCAATAACTTTTGAGGTAAGTTTACTGAGGTTCAAACCCCACAAACCAGTAGTATCGCTGTTGGGTGAAGATGGAGGCACACAATGCACTTCCTCTCCCAGGACAGCTAAGCCGTGAAATTGACATGATTACGACAGTACAGTCTGAGAGTCCTGAGTTCGTCGACGGAAGTGCATTTGAACGGAATTATTAAAAAACGTCGGACTGAATACTGGGAAGATGAAACACTGACGAAGCAACCTGGCAGCGATTACAGCCGTGGGTAAGGGTACATTGAGACGGAAACTTTTGATTGACGAGCCGAGAACAAGCTGGCTACGGACACCACATTTATTTCCCAATGAAAATCATACCTCGGCTACGTACGGGTAATCCTTCGTGGAATTATCAAGTCGAGTCAGATAAAAACTGTGATTGCTGTAGATCATCATCATCACAGACAGTAATACATCAGTGGTTCACACTGAAGAAATTATATGAAGAAAACGCAATGGTTATGAAGAATACGCAATATGAAAAATATTATTATGAAGAAAACGCAAACTCTAGGGAGGAAAGGAAGAAACGAAAGGAGGGGGAACAGTACTAACTACTAAAAACAGCTACGTCTATATTCAAACATACAACATCAAGGCGCCTACACCTTGCAAACAAACAACCGAGCTGTAAGTGAAAGTAAGGCGTCATCAGCAAGACAGCTTCCTTACGGCTTTCACTGCCCCGCGTCATTAAATGCACTCACTTCACAGACAACTCGGCCAAACAACGACAACATTCACGCCACTGAGCTCGATTAGCCATCTCACCTAACGTCTCAAGCCACCGACTCTGTGAGTCGCAAGGGTCCCAGATCCGGAGACTGCCGTAGATGCTGCATGACGTTGTTTATCCTGCTGTCAGTGATGGTTTGGTATCCAAGCAAAAACCACAAGCATAAATGAAGTTCATCCGTATAAGCGTCAAGTAGAACAAATATCGATCATCAATTTCGACTCTCACGGACACAGCGCTTATTTTACAGTGATGACCTCTACAATCTATTCTAATGATACACAGCAGAACAACCTCGTTACAACACTCACTAGTGATCGACGACAGATTCTCCTGTGCATTAGAGACGTTACAAACGGCCCACTGTCCAGATGTCTTATTACTCTACGCGTACGTACTATATATATATATATATATATATATATATATATATATATATATATATATATATATATATATATATAACCTCGGCGAACTAATCTCCTTTTTTGCAGGTCGGAATGGGGTTAGTACTGTTCCAGAAAGACGGTGACAACTCCAGTCCACTTCCCCGTAATTCAGGCTTCGGGTCAAAATCCTTTAATTGAGAACCCTGGTAACGTTTCCGTATAAGCCTGGGCAAACCAACAGCAACATATAACCTCGATTTTCCACGTGATTTTCTCCTGCGTTGGCCACCTCCCAGCATATACTGCCTAGAAAGACGAAAATATGCAGCCACCGATCAGCCCCTACTGTCCTTTACAAATTGTCATCTTAACCCAAATCAAAATGCCTTTTCCATAGGTCGATCCACTTCTTGCACTCCAGGTGGCCAAGCCTTGTAGTTACGGTGATACAGCTCACATCTGTCACAATATACGTAATTGTTCAGTTTTAGAGGCAACCGTGAATTATCGAAATGCTTGAATATCGCATTGACTACCGAAATGTGACCCTATTTCATTTCCTACGCCCTCTGAATGGGTCAAAAACTTCCAGTTTCACAGAAACCTTAACAATCCTATTTCACTTGACTCCGCAAAAGTCAATGGGGCTCGCCATGCCGACCGATCGATCGGAGCGTGGGCAGCGAAATGAGTCGACTTCACCGCAGGAAGTTTTGTGGATGAACAAAACTTCACACAAAAATTGACAAAGCAGGTTCCAGCACAGTCCATGCGGTTGGTGTACGCACTTTCAACGGTACAAAGCAACACAAACAAACTGCGTAACTTAGCACTCGTCGGCCGACCCAAACAACACAAGCAAAAGAGGACTGTCCAACAGCTTTATTAGCTGCAATTTTGCGAGTGAGTACTCGTTTTCAAGCGTTGTCCTCACGCTTAATAACATTGGTTTCACGGACTAAAAGATTTTCAGATGAGCCTACCGGCTAACAAGATACCGTATAGATTAACGTGAACCGGACAAAAATCGAACAACGCAGTCCGCATAAATTCGTTATAAGAAAGGCAATCTTTGTTGCAAGACGACTCAAATCTCTGTGCAGGACCTCACCGGTCAATCACACCAATTTGGATAATAATGATAACAAACGCCTTCGCATGTACCTCAAATCTTTGACGTTGTAATCGGAAGACATCAATCAGTTCATCCAGGTGACAACATAGTAATACATGAAAGGACGGGTTTACCACAAATAACACTGTGGAAAAGTCCGCGCCATCGTTCAGTCGCCACTGTTGAACCACGACAGGCGTATCCCTTCACTTAAATCCCTGCGTCATAATCGTGATTAGTCCACTTTTTGCATCCCACTCGATCGACAACAATAGTGGAGTTGGCAACCCCGGCTGATGGTTTAGGCATTCAATTGTTCATCATCATTATCATCATCATAGACAGCAATACATCAGTAGTCCTTACTGCTGCTTAAATGCCACACAACCATGACGCCAAGAAAAGCAAACTCTGTGCAGGAAGGGGGAAAGGGAAGAGGGAGGGACCTAACTACGGGAAATGGTGACGTCTACATTCAAACATTCAACACCAAGGTGTCTTCATCTTGCAAATAAACAAGTTATAAACGAAAGCAAGGCGATACCAGCAAGACAGCTTCCTTACAACTTTCATTGCCCCCTGTCATTAAATGCATCCACTTCACAGAGAAATCGGAAAAACAGCCCCTGTTTGCCCTGTTCATGGACTTCGCCAAAGCCTTTGATTCCTTGAGGAACGAGGCGTGGACGGTGTTTGGTTAGTTCGGTGTCCAGGTAAGTTAGTCGGTCTGATTAGAATTTTGCCTGTAGGCAGGAAGGCGAAAGTACAATCATCTGGATCAACCTGTGGTGATTTTGGAATTGTCACTGGTGTGAAACAAGGTTGTGTGCTAGCCCCAGCTCTATTTAGTTTATATTCAACTGCAATGCTAACAGTTGGTCTTTGAGACTCGGCGGAGGACGACGTTGAGGTTGAGTACAGGATAGATGAACGCCTGTTGAATATTCGACGTCCCAACTCGGCTACATACCTCAACGATGCACATGCTTCTGTTTACAAATGACAACGCGCCGTTCACACATAATGAAGCTGAACTACAATGACTGATCACGACTTTCGCGACCGCGGCATCCAAGTTTGGAGTGGATACCAACTTTTTCTTTCTTTTAGCCTGTTCCGGGCTGATGTGCTGTTCCTGTACCTGCGTCTGAGATTCGCATCAATGAAGACGTTGCCGATAGCTGCACAGATTTCTGCTACTCGGGTAGCAAACTGCCGACAGATTTGTCCGCGGACCGCGAATAACGAGGTCGCGTGACGAAGACTAGTGCTGCTTTCGGACGTCTTGAAAAACGTGTCCGGAAGAACTACAACCGTATTCCAGAGCAGCTGCTGTACGGACAATTGAGATAAGACGAGCGAAATCATAGTCGTCAAAAACTGAGATACCAAGATGTCATCCGAGTAAGTCTTTCGCGTTGTAACACTGATTTTAGATGTTGAGAAGACTTTGTTGAACCGGACGGGCATCCGCAAGTTCACCGAGCAATTGCGCGGCCGGGAACGGAAGCGCGCGATACGCAAGAGAACCATCGGTGCCACAAATCGTGGTGACATGACTATATGGCGTTGCGATGTGTGCGGCCGTGAATGTGCTGGCCACTTGAGATTAGTAGGTCATCAACGTACTCACAGTACACCGGCGGTCAAGAGACAACGAGCACGTCAGGATCCAGTAAGTTAGTATCAGTTATACCCATTTTTTATTGTTCACATCGACCAACGGTCATCGTCGTGTGGCAACTCAGCCGTCCCCCTTTCCAGAAATCTAGGTGTCTGTGGCCCTCCACTTTTCACTTTTTTCGGCTTCCTATATGTATCTGTATGATGGATGTTTTGTCTACTTCCTACCAGTCCTACGTTTCATCTTGTTTTTCCTTTATATCCTCTCTTGAGTACATTAACATGCACTCCTATATTAAACTACTTCTTGCACTATATTTCCAACATTTTTCTTCCCAGTTTAGATCTTATCACGAGAGTGTCTGTTTATTTCTCGAGAGATAGGGATTTCAGTTTCGTACCAGCCTATCAATTGGCTAACCAGCATCGGCCGGCTGGACTCAGAAACCTCACTCACATACCTCCTAGTCTTATTCCTTCGGGTTTACACTGGATACGCGGTGCGTGAGTGGAACCGCAAGTGATCCCTTCACTTAAATCGTCATGAATCCGTTGTTGTGATGTGTATGGCGACATGGATGCTATTTGGTCCGTTATCGACTATTTGACCAGGATCAACCTGGAGAGAGAGAGCGAGGTATGCCGAGTCAACTATTACAGTACTTGACAGCCGTCGCCTGAGCAGCGAACTGGTTATCGAGGTCTCAAGGCACATTGGACGAAAATTGTGGTCCAGTACCAAATGGAACCCTCAAGGTTAAGACGGGTCGATGTGCCCGTCTCAGCGCAAGTAGAGCGTTTCTAAGGGTGGCAGTTGATGTAACCAAGTTCAAAGTACATAGTACAAACAAATTGCAAAATACCCGGCGCTGGAACGTGCGCTTCATTAAGAATGACAGTCAGAAACGAAAACCGCGGGTTACTACATGTGGAAACAGCATCGTCGAGATTGAGCACCGACTCAGAGATGAATCGATGCGCAGCAGTCCAATAACGAGGGAAAAATGCACTGGCGCCGAATGCAACACACAATGCTAATTAACACAAAACTCGGCTAAGAGGCTGATTTCTGTGAGAACTACAGCATGGCACGTCAGACGAATTGACCGTCACGTGTACAATCAGCAAACGGCTTTCGTCTAAACTGAGCGGGTTTCGCATTAACACCGCGGATACAACAGGCGTTCAACCCATGTCGCGACTGTTGACAGGTCTATTGACATTTCTACCGAACGAAAGCAATAGGTAAATGTGTATGAAAACACCACCAAAAGCATGCCGAACGCTTCTGCCACCTCGGATGCCGTAGGCAATTCTGAAAGCCAGAACACGCCCACTTGTGTATCCTATGAGGCCGACACTATAGGCAATCCAGTCGACAAGCTCACCCATCACCTCAGCAACAGGATAACTGCCACAAACGGAAAACGACTGGATGCTTCCAATAAACAGGACTGAGTAAAACGAGTATGGCTTCCAACCAAGGCCTTCGACTGTGACAGAGGAACAAAACATTCAGTGACTGTTCCTGAAAAAAATCTTAGACCTCACACTAACGCAAACATAGAGACCAGTTCATCAAACTTATTACTACCAGGGTGGCCAAGTTTAGCCTCAAGTGTGCGGGAACCACATCGAATTTTGGATGGTCACCGTGACAGCATGACCAGAACGTTAAAAAGGAGTGTCTTGAGCTGAAAGGTGTAAATCCAAGCAAAGCAACAATTCTCGAATCTACACTTGGGTAGATGAGTTACGAATAAATAAATAAAATCAATCAAACTTACCTATGATAATAAAGTACGGCGCCTCCTCCACACCTAAACAGGAACAGCTGAGACAACCGAATACGTGTACGCACGTAGATCCGGGGCGACTACACGGTCATCTCAAACGCAGCATCCAAGCGCTTTGGAATCGCTGAAAAGTGCAACGAGCACCGTACTAATGAGCAACAATCATGTCCTCCACGTCACCACGAATACCAAGTATGAAACGCCGTGTTAGAGTAAGCCACCTCGGCTGAGTTGAGCGAAACAACCTGACTGGCGATATCAGTCTGACCTATCCTTCGGCCTACAAAGTATGACACCTGAAGCCCGATGGTTCGCATCAGCTCTAATCCCACTTTGGAATGCTACTCCCAGTTTGGTCATTTTGTAACAAGGATCATCCCGATATCAAGTTAGTCATCAAAGGTATACAACTAGGTGAGCCTCTACAAACCAGTCATACGTATGTGAGAAATTACAAATGTCACACCGACGCACAGCGGAAGTTTATCAGCTGCACCAACGACCAATCTGGGATGAGCATAGTAACCCCAGCACATTAACAGCCTTTGCTAAGACTAAATTCAGGGGAAAAAGAAGTTTGCAGTACTCTAAAAGGGCATTTATGTCAGTATCAAAACATGGTTGGTTGTTTTGGACAGGAAAAAGTGACTCTCGTGGAGTACCTTTAAAGAATAGCACACAAGCATTGAAGAGAAAGTTGCGTTCATAGGGCAGAGCCATCGTCAATACAAACATTGCTTATCACGAGTCTTGTTACTACAAGAACGATTAAGCAAGAAACAATAATCCCAAGGCAATGAATAGAAAAATACTCAAAATGGAGTATGAGAAGTAGCCTCAAAAAATGCAAATTTGACAGACACAAAGACCTTAAAGCAGGGTGGCAAGTGAACCGTAAACGAAGACACAATTTACAAGATCGAAACATGTGGTACTCGGAGCAATAATATTGACCGTGACATTTTTTGACGAATAACGAATAAGGTCTAGCAAGTTCATATATCAGCTGGTTAAGAAGATGGATGGATATCCACGCGCACATTGATTACTATGGTGACAAAACTGCACGTCCTACTGTTCAAGTAATCACGACAGATAATGCCCGAATTTTTCACTCCATCGATGTATCATGACCATTGGCTGTGAGAGGAAACCAGAAAGACATCAGATCAGATGAAGTCCGTCAATCGACCGCACATAAACACACCAATTCGTGAACATAATGATGAGTGAGCAGACATTCAACACAGAAATTAACGATAGTTCTAAGCGAAACTAACTTCGATCTCCATTTTCGTCATTGTATTTTCCACGATAAGATCCACGCGGTGCACCACGTCCTTCATAACCATAACTCGAACCACGGAAACCGCGACCGCGAGGTCTGCTCTGGCCACGGAACGATCGGCCACGACCCCCGCGCTCGCCGTAATCGAAGTTGTCATACTGAAAACAAAGCAAATGTACGGTTAAGCATGTAAACAAAGTGTACGTCCTGTGACATGAATCTTATACCAAGATGTCATCCGGGACGTTAGTCTTTCGCGTCTGTTAACACTGATTTTTAGATGTTGAGAAGATAGGTGTTGAACCGGACGGGCATCCGCAAGTTCACCGAGCAATTGCGCGGCCGGGAACGGAAGCGCGCGATACGCAAGAGAACCATCGGTGCCACAAATCGTGGTGACATGACTATATGGCGTTGTGATGTGTGCGGCCGTGAATGTGCTGGCCACTTGAGATTAGATATGGTCATCAACGTACTCCAGTACACCTCGGCAAGGAAGACAACAGCAGCGTCAGGTCAGTAAGTAGTATCAGTTATACCCATTTTTTATTGTTCACATCGACCAACGGTCATCGTCGTGTGGCAACTCAGCCGTCCCCCTTTCCAGAAATCTAGGTGTCTGTGGCCCTCCACTTTTCACTTTTTTCGGCTTCCTATATGTATCTGTATGATGGATGTTTTGTCTACTTCCTACCAGTCCTACGTTTCATCTTGTTTTTCCTTTATATCCTCTCTTGAGTACATTAACATGCACTCCTATATTAAACTACTTCTTGCACTATATTTCCAACATTTTTCTTCCCAGTTTAGATCTTATCACGAGAGTGTCTGTTTATTTCTCGAGAGATAGGGATTTCAGTTTCGTACCAGCCTATCAATTGGCTAACCAGCATTGGCCGGCTGGACTCAGAAACCTCACTCACATACCTCCTAGTCTTATTCCTTCGGGTTTACACTGGATACGCGGTGCGTGAGTGGAACCGCAAGTGATGCAACGTAAGTCCGTTGTAGTGATGGTTAGGCACAGGTGCTATTTGGTTTCGATCATTTTGACAGGCCAACCTGAAACGGATGCCGTCAACTATACAGTACTTGACAGCCGTGCTGGAGCAGCAAACTGTTTATCGTGTTAGCACATTGGCGAAATTGGGGTCCAGTACCAAATGG
>LOND01029258.1:8183-21440 GCA_014220965.1 Paragonimus kellicotti
TTCACGTTGCACAGTCTGCGATGGTCAGATCACATACTCTGTATGCCAATTGATCGTTTACCGTACCGGGCGTTGTATAGTGAGACCATCAACAGTTGGGTGAAACCACAGGGTGGTCAAGCAACAACGTGGTAACGAAATATGAGAACCCTGACTGCTCTATTGAGTAAAGTGGGTAGGTGTCGTCTGCCTGAATGTGGTCCTCGTGACCATTCAAACCGCAGGTTAGAGACGCTATCGGAGATGGCGGCGTGTCGCAGTCAATGGCATACCTGCATCCATACCATTTCTAGTTCTTCCGCTTAGACTTCTCTTAATTTTCAACTTTCTTGGTAACGTTTTCTTCTAAGATATTCCACGTCACCCGTCTTCTGTGTTTTTTTTTTGGTCGGTACCTCATACCACATACAACCAAGAATTCTCATAAGAGTACTAGTACAATACTGCGTCTACTGTTTCGAATTTTGAACCGATTCGCTTTATCTACCACCTCTGGCAGAGTTGATGGATCAAAGCATACCGCTGCTGACCTCTGTTCTTTTCAACACAACTCTTTGACTCCTGTCAACCATCATCTCTGAGGGCTGTTTCCAAATTCCCTGGGTAACTGTTACACATCCTTGCCACCTGATCTCAGAAGTTTGTATTCCCTATGAGCCAGGTTCTGATTCCTATCGTCCACTACTAGTTGCGGTTAATTCAAGGCAACCTCAGTGTTCGAGTGTGAAACGGATAGATTGGGAGACCGTTTTCACTTGGAAGTCAGGCTCATTAAAATTGAACTGAACTACAAGGACTGTAAACCAGGATAGCAGTCCTAGGATAGAACTGATAGCCCATGTATGGTCTTTTTGATACTGGTTGCTCGCCTCAAACAGCTCTACGTCTACTGTGGCTGAGCAAACCTACAATGGGCAATCACTTAACATCGTGCCTGACACCGCACTGGTAGCTTGAATTCCAGTATCTTCCACTTAGATGGTTCATTCGGAATCAGCTTAAAATTGAATACCCTCTGCGCTGTTTCTTTTTGCCTGAACTATACCCTTGATCTCTTCGGTTGATGGCTTTTATCGCGATCTCGGTGCTCCTAAGGTCGACTTAAATTATGACCATGTCCTTTGTTGCAGGTTATGAACGCCCAGGACAGCCATCTGACCGATGCCGGATCTCTTCAAGATTGTGAGTTTGGGCTGGCATTCCGACGCTTGGAGATGTGTGGGCAGCTGTCACAGGTCTGTGCCGAGTACAGACTGTCTTAGCCAACACCAGTTTCATACATCATGCGCTTCAATGTTTACCTGGCGTTCCTTTGGTAAACCATACCTATTCTCAGATAGATTACGTGATATCTGGTTGTCGATTACATGGCCGCAACCAGGATTGTTGATCTAATTGGGGTGCTTGCTTAGATGTACTCTATCATCTCGTTCTTAATTTTACTAGACTGTGACTTCGAAGACCGCAACAGCTGGCTGTCAAGCTACCGGTTATTGCTGCTGTACAGCGCCTATAGCAAACTCGCTCAGAAACTAATCTTTAGGAATACGTGCTTAATGAACCTAACAGTTAGTGGAACGAAACCTCGGTGACGATTTAGGTAATTATGACATGGTAGTTAATAATCATAACATACATTGGACATCTGACATCTCTTACATTTATGATGCTTAATGGAAGGTTTCTTACGACAGTTCACGTAAACTGAACGCAGCAAAAACAGTAAGAAACAGAGGGAGTTTCAGGCTGGTCAAAAAGCTTGGTCAACGAGAAAAGCGAATGAAATTGAAATGACCTTCGCATTCGGGATTAATTACGGGCTCTTTAAGCTAATCCGTACCATTCAATTAATGTGTTCATCTGCCAGTAAAAGTGTCAGAGAAGCAGATGGGAACTTATCTTTAATCAGTTCAGTCGATAAGATCGGCAGAATACCTCGTGGAACAGTTTATCAGAACTACTGTTTTTACCATGTTACTGTCACCTGTCTTTAATTTCGTACGTTGATCCGGGACTCCGAATCGACTGTGGTATTTGGCGTGCACAGTTGCACGTTAAGACTCAAACGATTTAGGTTTATCCAGTCTGACGCCAGCATCTTTACAATTGAATAGTAAGGTTTCAGTGGAAGTTCTGACATAATTATTTCGCTCGCTATAGCTAACCGCTCAAATGGTCAATGTTTGCCAATTTCTGGGACAGCATCATACATGTTGTCAACCAATTATCACCATGTTTCTCGACTGAGGTATTGATCAGTCTGTGTTTTTAAAAGTGGTTTTGGCACAGGAGTATCCCGAACGCTTCCTACTGGCGATGCGTTTGACAATCTGATTTCCAACTGGGCAAGATTGCTCGTCCTGCGCTAAATTAATAAGGCTGACGATGCTTTCGTGATCATTAACCGTCATGTATGTCTGGGATTACATAGTGTCGAAGTTGGTGAATGGGCACGTGGTTTTGTCGACCTGCGAGGCTCAATTATTGTGGACATTTGGGGAATCTTTATGATTCTGCCGTAGTCCCAGAATTACATTACGCAGACAGCTGCGAGCAGGATTATGTTTAAGTTCGTTCTACGATCGTATTTGATTCGCATAGAAACTTGCGAAATTTTGCGCTTTGACTATCTGTTTCACGAGTTTTATGATTTGGCATAGTTGGCTCCATTCCCGTTATGTTAATTTAATACCTGTGCATCTAAATGACCTATCTCTGACCACTAACATAGCACAACTCTGCTACTTTTGTGCTGAGTTACACTTCTAGTGTGATACCTTGAGTCTATCAAGATGTTTGTGAACGTCGTTTATTTTTTTCAACATTCTTAAATTGTTACTTTCCAATAACAACAGATCAACCGCCATACACGTTTTGGTTTCGAGTCAAATTCTATGTTTCCGATCCTATATGCTTGCATCAGGAATACACTCGGTGAGTGATATGGTCATGCCAGTCCGATTTTCAGATTGTATTCATCTTGAATCCACTAATTGCACTGTTTCTCATTGATCCACTGATCTTTACCAGATGTTTCTGAACAATGTACACTGAGAGGTGCTGAAATAGGTTTTAGATAACCAGAAAACCTTTGGGAATAATGCTGAGCATGTAAGCGATCACCTATCGATGTTGCTTTGACCATCTTTCACGTTTGTTCGCAGCTTTCATATAGAGTTTTCAGCCGGGCTGTTGCGAAAAGCATCACTAGAATTTATCAACCAATTCCTCACTACCTATCAGTGACTACTCAGTTGGTTTTAGTAGCCCTGTGGTTTGAATATAAGTAAGGGGTTCTGATTTACGGGGTTATCGATGGGACTTCAATGAGTGGCTAGTGTACCTTCTATCCAGTCAGTGAGGTAAGCTGTACTTTATTAGCAACTAGCCGTGCCCGAGCGTTTGTCTGTATTTTTTCAGTCATGTTTAATGCGAAGTAACTGATGGATTGGTCAAAGCGGATCGCCCTTGAAAACGTGGACCGCAGTTCAAGTAGGGTGTTGGCAAATGTGTGCACCAGTGATGAACTCTAACAAGAGCGAAACGCAATTCCAGTGCTTTTTTGGAGTGTACTGGCTGACAGATCTGCACTTATCCCCTGCTTTATTGGCTAATATATTTACAAAGATTTTTTAAGGTAGGCAGTTATAAGAAAACATTGAAACGTTTTCGTCTGCACATACGCTGATCGAATTGCAAAATTAAAAAAAAAACTGGATACAGTGTAATAGAAGCGTGTTGGATAAAGAAAGAGTTGAGATAGTTGACATCATTTAGCTAGTTCCGGCCCGACCTGAATAGAGCACGGCTCAATGCACCTCAACATTTCGCCCTCCGAGTATTCACTCTCTCAAGCAACTTGTTGCCATTGCTAATGTTTTTTTCTGTATGGAGTAGACGCATACATCCAGCCAGCATTTCGCTCGATTCGGCATAGGTCCTTCGGGCATGGCACGTTGACTCTAGAAAGATAAGATTTACTGACCCATTGGAATGTGGAGGGCTTACGGACCAAGCACCATTTCGCTGTCGGGTATTCGATGGAAGAGTGCGCGCGCAAATGCTCAACGGTGAGCAATTCAACGGCCACAGGCCAGTACCCTAATAAAAAGAAATGGCGATTCAGTTCATTTGAGCCGTTTTTTCGTTATTTGTAGAGAGTGAGCTAGTCCGTTTGCGTCGAACAGTCATTGCTTTGGCCGGACCATTTTTTCTCAACGGTGTCCTTCTAGCCCGGCCGCTTATTTCAAACTGATTATGCTCTGATCAGTTGACAAAGCCATGTAAACAGGTTTGGGAAATCTTACGATTGGGGCCACAGTATCCACTCAGGCGGAGCTGTGAGAATCGTTTCAACCGTTTTAACACATAACCGGCGTTTTTTGGCATATGGCCATAATTGTTCAGTCATGTTTCATCACCTTTACCCAACATAGAATACCTAATAGACTCTCGTGGAACGAAAGCTGTCACTTTGTGTTCGAAGTACTTCGTGCGCTAATTGACCGTAGTGCGTAAATACGGCATTATGCTTGTTACGTCCGTACTGTATGCATGAGTGTGCTCCCGTACCAGACACATTTGTCTTTTATTGTAAGAGGATCCCAACAGTTGATTAGACGACCAGAGTAGTCACGTCTTGATCGTCAGAGGAGAGGATTGGCTAAATATCGATTGTGGAATCTGTGTCTATCGGATAGTTGCCTACTGAACTGTCTAAAGGACGATTAGCGCGAGTAGATCGACCATAAATCGGTTACCATAGACTATTTGGGGGTAATCGTAGTCTACAAGCTTTTCAGCCATCTACTTCCGAATAGCAGCATCGTACTTCAGTTTGAGTCTGGTTAGAGTTCGTCGGTGGTGTATCGCTTAGCCAGGGCCGGGATTTGAACTCTTCTCGTAGCTTATTGAGGAATTACCGGGACATTTTTTGTCTCTTTTTCATGCCCACCTGGCATCTGGACAGTACTCATAGGTGAATGTGGCTAAGCGTTTGATTGGGCCTAGTTAGTCGTGCCTACTGTGAAGTTGATGGTGTAGGAGTTTAAATCCCGGTCGTGGTAAGAATATGTACCAGGTGCGACCTTTCTGAAGAGCAAAAATTGAGTGTAATGCTTCCTCAAATGCAACCGTTCAGAAGTAATAAAATTATGGACCGAGAACTTTAGAAAGGCAAGGCAACTTTCTCCCGTAACAAATTTGAACAGAGAAGTCAGAAACAGTTTTTTGCACAATGTATCTCTCGAGCACATTTCGCTGCATCTTTTGAGGTATGTACTGCAGAACGCTTTCTGCTGCTATGCACAGCGAACGTAAAGTTCTACTTCCAGGGAACTGGCTATACACAAATCGATGGTGTTGCTATGGGCAGTCCACTCGGTCCGATACTAGCCGATATTTTCGTTGCCCACCTGGAGCAGAACGCAGACGCTGTCATCAGTCAGGCTCATTTCTACCGGCGTTATGTCGACGATATCCTGATATTTACCGACACCAAGGAGATGGCAACGAGTATACTCGATTCAATGAACAAGCTGAATTCTAAAATAAGCTTCACCATTGAGCACGAGCAGGATGAAACCTTGGCGTTTTTGGATATTCTCATGAAGCGCCAGAACAACGGTTCCTTACTGCGGTCCGTCTACCGGAAACACACTTGGACTGGACAGTACCTGAACTTTCACAGTTTTGTGCCGATCCAGTACAAGCGTGGTCTAGTGAGAACTTTGTTCTATCGTGCGTGGGAAACACTAACCAATGAGTTGTCGTCGCTAAGAATCACACGCAAAGAGAATGGCTATCCATTGCCGTTTGCGGAGAAATTCTGTAAGCAAAAGCCGGCAGCTTCAACAGCTCTCAAACTGACTGTCTACCTTCGTTTGTCTCACAAGGGTGATGATATTACTACTCCACTGAAAACCCGTCTCACGGTGACTATGGGACGCACGTTCCTATGCAGCCCAACTGGTCATGCTGTTCACCACCACCCGAATCCCAACACCACCTCTGAAAACACCGCTACCGCTCAACGCCAAATCTTACATCATCTATGAATTCTCGTGTGAGTGCCGGGCCACTTACATAGGCAGGACGGAGCGACAGTTACGTAATCGGGTCAACGAACACATTCCAGTTTGAGTCTATGAAATGCTGATAGATATCACAATGTCAGACTCTGGTCAGAATATGACCGGTCACGAGGAACCGGCGTCATTGATCGTTCAACACTTGTTATGTCGACCTCAGTTGAACCTGCAAAAGGTCTTTGGGATACGTCGAAGACTTCTCCAGTTCGCGGAAGCGATAGCAATTAACAAATAGAAGCCACTCCTCCGCGCACAGAAAGACCTACTAATCACTACCAGGTAGCTTTGGTAACTGATGTGCATTGATGTGTGTAAGTGTGCGTGTGTTTGTGTTGGTTGTTGATTTTGTTGTCTGGCTTCACGTTTTTCATTGGACTTTGCTATATAAACTCTCAGACTTCAGTATGTATTAGATAAGTTGCAACGAATTGTACAAAAAGCTGTTTCTGACTTCTCTGCTCAGACCGAAAACTTATTGATTTGCGAAGTCGAAGTGCAGTATACGATGGTCTTTCTTGGACTAGACTTCACTCTTTGGGAAATACTCCTGCGAGAGGTACCGCTGATCTGTACACTAAGCACATGTTGGAACATGCAAAAATTACCAGTAACTATCGGATTAAGGTGTATTTTTCTAGCAGTTTTCAGATTGTCGATAATGCTTAACTTACGTAACAAGGTTTATAATTTTGGAATGTTTACGTGCTTACATTTTTGGATTGTTGATCATCAACTCTAGTCCGAGAGTGAGGGAAATAATGTTTGTCCTTTTGGCAAATATTGATCTATCCAGTACACTGGTTGGAGAGTTGGAGGGAAGCAAGACTTACACAATGTGTGAATTTTAGTTCTTTCGGTAATTTTTGTCAGGTCAATAAATACATTATTATATATAAGACGCACTGAACAAAGTTAAAAGATGGATTTGTCACAGGTGCCAACTCAAATCTTGTGAGCAGTCGAAGTTTGTTCGTTATAGAATGATGCAACTTTTGCTTCGTGCGTCACCGAATTGGAGTAAGTGTCAAGGATGAACATTGAATTAACGGGTTACTTCCAAATATTTTTGTAAACTAACCATCAGGCTCAAATGTACCGGAGTCGTTGCCACATAAACTTGTGAATAACAAGCTTCGGGGACTCAGAAAAAACCGCCAGTATTCGCCTGGAAAAAGAAAGCCGATACAAACAGCCTGTCAACTCATCAACATCAGTTAAGACGAGCTAGAGACATATCGAAACATTGCACCTTAACTTCTAGGGTCGATTACATTCTGGGCTGCGTTCCACAGCTCTACACACGCACTTGTTCATCAGGTTCTCTGGATGTACGCCGTGACCCACAAAGGTACAGGTTGCACTTTTACACTTCACTCCTTACACATAACAACTATTGGTAAATAAGACCGTGAAGAAAATCAATACGGTCAGCTGACGATTCACTGTGGTACGTATTTTCACGTTTATTCTTTAACAGCATAAGGGCTGTGTATTTTCAAATAAATTAATCTGAAATCTGTTGTATATGGCCAGAAACCAGCAACAGATTGAAGCACATATGAACCGTCTATAAGATCATTAGCCAGTGTAACAGAAATAATGAACATGAGGTCTCCCGCACTCAGTCCGTGCCGATCAAACAGGCATTCGTTGACGGACAGGAGGTCGTGGTCAGTAAATCTCGGTTAGGCAGCGCGAACCTAACATGAAAATAGAGCACGGCCACTGCTGACGATTCGGTTCACTTGTGTCTACGTTCACTTGCTTCTCGGTGTTGACCGTTTAGGTGACCTTTGCCGAATAGCATTCACTTTTAAGTTGATCGATTTCCACAGAAAATCTGTCACAAACCTGACTGTCTACATACCATATTCCGAACATCGTGCACAAGTGGTATAAAGGTGTTCGACGTATTCAATGCCCTGACAGAAGTCGCGTTTTCTCTGTAAAACAACCCAAACTGATGTGCAGTTTCATTCGGTGGTCGCTATATTCTCGCCTTAACATTTCCGATCATTCCGCACCGATGTAAGGTATTCTTCCGGTTGGGTAGGTGACATCTCATGCATAGACTTAATCGTCATCATCTACCGTTACGGGAATGTCCATGCGATTGTTAGATTGTTCACCCTTTAGCGTCTACACGCGCACTCTTCTATTTCACTGCTTGTCAACCCGTCGGCTACCAACTCAGGAACTTTGGCGATCAATCTACCGAGCTCGATGGAACCCGTTGAGCTGAGTGAACTGTTGGCTGGTTGAATGTGTGGTAACTCATCAGTGGTCACTTACTCTATGGGTACTGAGGAGTAGTGCAATACTAACACAAAAATGCTGTTTCATTCACCCTGGTTGAGTGGATATTCAGCCAGTGAGATCATGGAAACATAGCCTGTTGCCAGTGGGAACCATGCGCTTTACACGTGAGCGGTACATGTGATTTTGTGTTAGTCAGCCGTGCAAACACACCGGCGGACGTGATCACCGAGTCAGCGAACACAGCGTGGAGCCGTCAAAATCTGCGGGCAGATCAAAGTGAATGTATTACCTTTATTCAGTGTGCGGTCAGGAGCGCAAGGACATGAAGATGTGGTCTGTTGTTTAGAGGTTGGTTCTAACGGAGTAACGAAAAATTTCGACTGTAAATAGTCGTTCGGTGGTCCTATGACGTGTTGATATATGAGCGCAAACGGAAAAGTTCCCGCAAAGATGAACGATCGCTAACTTATCAGGTTTGGTTGAAACTCGTTTTACAAATGGTTTTGCAGTTATTTGTTTGCCACAGAGTGATTGGTACATGCAAGTGAGACGTTACACTCAGTGCGCAGATGTTATTACAAACACTGTTTAAATTGCTGAAAAGCTCTCGAGACGGAAGCACAGATAAGATATATGACATGTAATGAGTGGGACTAATAATAAATACTTTACGTGAAACACTGTTACAAGATATAAACGCTTGAAACAAATGGTTTAAACTGAGTCGATGTCACTGCAGTTGGATAGATACCTCATCAAATGGCTTACAAATTTGACAAGAGAACTTGAAAACGTTAATGAGGAGAGGTGTAGTAAATGAAATCTATCACAACCATAAGCAAAGTGATTATTCAAATGTGAAAGCATATATACACATTTAAAATATCAGGCACAATAGCGAATGCATGACATAGGAAAATTGTCTATTTATATGGGTCGGTCAGGCCTACCGGAAATCAAACGTGGAGACACGAAATGTATAGAGTTTGGTTCGTTTTGAAGACTATGATTTGCCGTGTCGACTGACCGACTGTGTAAATATACTGTGATTGTATTATTTTGTACTTTTAACCAGTCAGAGGAGCGCATTAGCATAGTCGTCAGCTTGTAAAAAGAGAAGAAGAGAGTTACTTTGGAGCGTTACCGAAACCCAACATCGTACAACCCTATGGGTTGGCTAATCTAATAGGAACGTTGCCTGTTGTGTTTGTAAGCAAGTGGCAGTTTTAATTAGGATCTGAAGTGACAAACAAAAAATTTCCTCATTATTGATTGGAAAGCATGCTGACGAATTTTGGACTTATTTGATCCGTTACAGGCATTTCTCAAACTTTGAAACAAAGGCTAGTATCCTTTGATTCAAGACTGGCAGCTTCTGGGTCCGAGAGAATTCAGCTGCATTAAATGTTCGTTTAAGTGAATTTCTCAATCTTTATGTTGTTTGCCGCATGATGTCGTCACTCTTGAAGGCAACTCTGCATAGACCCTCGTCCCTGGACTTAGTGACCTATCTTAACCCGCTTATTGATTATCCAACCCCTCTGAATTGTTTGCTATAAAAAACCAATCCATGTTATTGTAAATTTGGTACTGACGAGTCAATACGAAATGCTTGCATCTACCAGTTTTCGTATTCTAACTATTTTGTTCAAACTTCTCGAAATGTCAATAGTATTCGCTTCATCTGTAGATCTAGGAGAAATGGCTACCGGCCGAATCGTGAAAAGGCTATTCCGAGTAGATAGAGACGATGCCTGTTATCTCGTCTTTATTGTTGCATGTGTATACATTTAGTTTTGAATGACTTACTGTCGGTTTTTCATACTAACTTTCCTCAGTAGAACCAACAAGTGTTACAATAATGCACATTCTTATTTCTTTCCCCATTCTGTTCAGATATCAGTTTTTCCTCCAAGTTCGGAAAGACATATTAGAAGGTCGTCTCCCTGTAACCAAATCAACTTCTGCTCATTTGGCCGGCTTGGTACTACAAGGTTTGTTCAGAAGTGTGCAATATGTAAATGTTTATCATCTTCCACTGGACTTGTAATCATTCAAACACTCATCTCATTACAACATTTCTATGTGTGAAATGTCTTCTGGAATACCCATTTCATTTTGTATTGCACTCGTTTATCTTCATGGGTTTATAAATGTTGTGGATTAGTTAATTTTCTAGGCAATGCACTTCTGTGTAGGCGTGTGGAATTTTCTAATTGGAATGTAGTACCAACCTGCTTGTCTACAATTTCGTTCAGAAGTTCAACTATCACCAATTGATTAGCGTTCACATTAGTTCGATGACTCCCACATATTTTTGTTGATGAACTGTTATTTTTAGCCACAGGCGATTTCTCCTTAGTAGTTTTTCTTCCAGGTAGCTATTTATTTCCATCTTGTAGTACAACAGCACCCCCCTTACACAATCAGCACGAGCCAAACCATACTTTGATTGGTTTTTCTAGCTTTTAGTTCATATAAATAATTGAATTAAAAAAATAACCAGTATTGATGGTAATACTAATGACAACTGTAATGAAACGATAATAAAACTGATGATAATTGCATCACTTATGATAAGTGGCAATGCAGTGAATGTATTTTCTTATCCACCATCCGAAAGAGAAACTGTAACAGAACAACCGTTTGTCATTTTGCCACATTGATTCCAGACAGAGATGTGTGCTTGAACATCATAATCGTGTTGGCCACTGCCTCATTGAGTTCACAATAGACGTGAGCGAATGATCATATCTGACCGCTTAACTATGTGTGATGCTTAGTTTATATCAGCCAAATCCACCACAACTCATCAGTTCTTATCATGTGACCAGGACCAGTGGGACTGGCACCTCATTTAGCATTTGTTCTTGTTCCCGACATATAACAAATGTATGAACTGGCAGGCTGAGAAAATAAGAAGAGTTAGCGTTCTAAAAAAATCCATTTGAACATACGACAAGTGGTTTAATTTCTGCAAAGTTCTAGGGATGCCCTCACAGACTGTTCAAAATAAGCAAGGGATATCGTGCGATCGAAACGAATTGCAAGACGAGCACTCTTAGGAGAATGAGACAAATCACTAGTATGATGTTTCGTTCTTACTGCCACAAGAGTTACACTGGAACTGACAACTAAATTCATTGTTTCCACAGGCTCTACGTACTCCACTCACAAGAATACGACTAAGAACCAGTTCACAGCTTTGCATTCTGTCAACTTAAGACCATACTTTTGGGTCTAATCAGCGACAATTTGTGTTTCAATTCTGAAATAAAATTTAATCCGAACTTGTCTGACTAATGATGACACTACGGTGTACTCATCGGATGTCGTTTAGTGAAATCGTTGACGGTAAAGATTTACTTACCCTGTGAGAGACGTTTTCAGTCCTTAAACAAGTCAGTTAACCTCAAACGATGACCATCAAGACGATGTCTGTTAGATTCACACGTGGAAGTCCCTTCTGTTAACATTCATCTTTTCAGTTTGGTGGAAAGGTGTGATTTTTTAAAATAGCAAAATAACACTCCAGTTCACACTTTATAAATCGCGGGCACGACTACATCTTTGTGAGCATCAAGTTTTGAACTGTTTCGCCCGCAGTCCTGATTTCAATCCGGTGTACACATTGCAGAGTTCATCGGCACAGGAGCTATCAAACAGGTGTGATGTGGTTCACTTAGGCAGCCAGATTAACGACCGCTTTAAAACGAGCACAGGTGGGTTGGCGTATCAATGTACTACAGTCGCTACTCCGAAGCATAGCCTATGAGTCTGGCAAACCAAAGAGGTTGAAACACATCATATTAATCCTTTCCAGAATAACCTGCAGAAGACAGCTGTTCAATTTTGTTGTGCCTGTTTCTTATATCTTGTTCATAATTTACTTTCTATCATGACTACTCAATAAAAAATTACATTAGTGCTCGTAAGTGAAATGTTGTCGTAATTTTGTATTTGCTGTGGGTTATTAAACTTTTCATTTAGTTCAGTCTTTTATCTCTTGTGCTGTCGCCTATCTATCTTCCAACTTTGACTATTCACATAGGACGTATAATATTTCATTGTACAGGTGGCCATTGTTAGTGCTAACAGCTTCATTCAAAGGATTTTGACTGTCTTAATTTCTCTCCGTATTGCCACTTATGTGTATATGATTATATGGTGCAGTGCTTCATTTGTCTGAATACTGTCCTCGGGCACGAGATGGCTTAATATTAGAGTTAACGAATGATGTGTGTTTGATCTAATGGTCGAAGTAAGTTAGAAGGAGCGGCACCGTCCATAGTGCACCTACGAAGTCAGCACTCAACGCCCATCAATTAGCAATCGATTCTGTTTTACAATGTTATTGGTTCCTTCGGCACGTACTATACTAAATAAACGTCTCATATTTTCCGATTTTGTCTAAACGTACACCCGTACACCCATTTTCCCTAGTTGTGTTTACCAGCTCATTTTCCCGCATTCCCGTCAAACATGGACGTTGCGTGTATATTTAAAATTAAACACCACTCATATATGACTTTAGATTTTGCATTCATAAGGAAGTTTCAGGTTGTCTTTTTTGGAACGAGGTATCACATTCGAGGTTCACTCACATGACTAATGCACATCCCGAAGTGAGCATTCATGTGTAACGGTTGGTTTGTGCCCAGTTTGAGGTTAACGACACATTGATTAACGCGGTTGTCCCGAGAGAACGCAGACCGGTATTCACACCTTCGTTGGTTCAAGGATATGCACCACTGATAGGGTTCCACATTGGTAAGACTTGGACGTGTTGTTTGGTTTCGAAAATTTTAGCTGGAAAGTCCATCTCACCACGAAAGCTGCAAATCGTGCATAAGATCAGCCAGCTCCCTCACTAGTCCTTTGTAAACTTGATGTTTATTGGCATGTCATA
>LOND01029259.1:8101-25252 GCA_014220965.1 Paragonimus kellicotti
AGGGGTTTTTTGAATAGTATACCTCTCGAGCGCATACTACTAATTCTCATTGGGCACATACTACAGTCTGCGGGTTCATGTGACGTATTTTAATGAGCATTATAAGGGAATACGACATGCAACAATGATGCATTCATTTTGTTGCATGTCAATTCCCATGACACTGAAGAACAAGTCCTTCTGTACGCTGAGAAATGACCTCCATTTTCCAGTGGCTACTGCATTTTTAAATTTTTAAATTTTGTCTCGTAGCGTATTCAAAAGGCTTTCTGTTTGTCTTATTATGATCGGTTTGTCCAAAAACGTTGTGCAATCGACGACATTGACTGTTTCCGACGTGCCCTAACATTCTGACCGGATTGAGGCATCGTGTTATCCGTTGTTGTTCCCAAGACCCAAACTAGGTAGTGTTCGTCACCCCGGGTGCGTAATTACATGTCCTTTCTATCTGCGTAAGGAGGCAGTTATGGTGACGCTGATTTTGTTTCTTTTATAGCAGTCTACGCCACCTTGGATAAACGGTTGGCCTGTTCTATTTATCAATAAAGCATCATTTGTGCTGAGTGGGTGAACTGCCTACGGGCTTGTTGGTGTTTGGCCCTTTTTTATAATCTCGCAACATCCATGATGCGATGTGAGCAATTACCCAAGTTGTGTGCGTGTCTGTATGATTGTTGACCACAGAACAACGTGACTGTACGGTCTCTCCTCTCTTTCTCAGTATCCAACGATGCCGATCTGCATCGGCTTAAAGGTCGGACGGTGATGAACGAAACCGAGAGATACGAAGCTGTCCGACATTGTCGGTATGTGGACGAAGTGGTAACAGATGCACCTTGGTCTATTGACCAGGACTTTTTGCAAAAGCACAAGGTTCGTTTAATTTTTTTAAATCCATTTTTGTTACTTTGCTAACTTAAGCGCGACTGAAACCTTTAATTATGATGGGCTACTACTCCTGTCTCTGATCTCATCTGAATCTACCTGTAAAACGTGTTTTTTTTTCAAACTGCTAGGTAGAAATGTTCGATATAGCCTGAAATCCGATCTATTGTCGAAATTGATCGTGATGGGCATTTTCCGTTTTATACCACAGTTAGCAACGTTTTCTCCAAGGACCACTCCGTTCTACTCGGTCATGTCCACAAAAGACTGATCACACATGGTTGGATTATGCAAATAGGTGAGACAATTTGGAGGACCCACTTCTCACAGATCGTTTGTTTGAGCAACGTACATTTATCTCACCTGGACTTGTCGCGATTTTACGTACTTGTCCTTGCTGAATGTTTACTCGTCCGGAGCAAACAAGAAAGTTTGACGTCTGGTATTTGTTTGTGTCGCTTACATGATCTTTGTTGAATACGTTTCATTGCTCACTCAACCCTACCGGTGATCGTCATTAGCTTGACCAGCCGGACATACAGATCCATCGAGCAGGACTTGTTGACGGACGAAGACGAAAACAATTGCCGATCTGTTGGATTTTGGAAGACAGGCTGATTAATTATTAAGTTCTCGCGAGGAAGGGGAATGGAAAAGTACGATTTCAAAACTTTCAGAATGGGCGGTTTATTGAACTTATGAGGTTTCCAACATTATGAGATGTAGAATCAGTCGATGCATGAATTGTTATCTTGTGGGCTGAAGAAAATGCATTGGATTATCGTGAGTACATCGTCAGTGTTTCGGGGTGCAAGGAACTTGTTCAGTAACGTTTGCCAGCAAAATTGTCTAGCCAGAGTTAATGGGTAATTAAAGAGGACGGTTCTCTTGTCGAATGAAAGATACTTATAGGTGCGTCGGCGCGATAATCTGTACCGGAGGTGGACCAACTGGGCATTAAAGTGCGCGAAAATATGAAAACCTGGCGTTCTCACAAAAATCTCTTGATTATTCTACTATCTGTTTTGTTATCCAATCAAGTAGAGTGCTTGATAGATGTGGCGTTTGTCATACAAAGTCATGAGGACTTGTGGATTGGCATGCAACTGGATTACTTAAAGGATCACAGGTGTTCAGCGAAGTTCACCTGTGCGTTCCGAACGCGAGTGTTTTGTTATTTTCACCTACCATCTGTGCGTTACTAGTTGTCCATGTCCATTTTTACTTCAACAACATACAGTGTATGTGTCGGATCCTGCACGCTGAGTACTGCGAACCATTCGGTAAATTTATTAGCCTACGAGTATGTTGCAGCCAAGTGATGTATTACTGTCTGTGATGACGATGATGATAACTCCATCGAGGGTTGTCTTCGCCTGTGGTGTAACTGTTGGATTGCATTCGCCCAGTTGTTGACGTTTCTTTTGTCCTTTCGTTTCTCTGATGATCACTCACTCGTGAGTATTAAATAGTGATGTAGTATGTGGACGATAAATATTCTCCAGGGTAAATTGGTAAAATCCGTATTCGTGTTGAGTATTTTATTCGGGACAAAGATTAATTTTGACCTCATCGGAAATCCGCGTCCATAAGTGTCAGTGGATCACCTGATCAAACGTCAGGTTGGCTACGTAATCGTTTGGATTACTTTTATTTTTGGGTTGCCAAAAATTTTTTCTATAACTGTGTAACCCCAAAATTCTGGCGGGTTATCCTGACAGAATGTTGCCAAGGTTCATTCCAGATTGGTTTAGGTTCGTCAGTCGGTTCGCACAATGCAACGCGCTATCTGTTCATCTGCCCGAACCGTTAAGTAGTGTTATTGACAGTTTAATTTTTCTTGGGTTTGTAGCCTGCATTGTCCCACTTTGACACGGCCGACCAAACAAAGCGATACTTGGGCCTGAGCAATAGAGCCATTTGACTTGTCCCCGACACTCGTATCGCCATCTCACACTTTGGCCACGTGATCGTCCTGAGCATGTTCACGAGTCGAATGATTTAATCATGAGATGCATTGTTGTCTTCTTACTAGTCACTGACTGCACTCCCTACTAGAATGGCAGTTTGTGTAATCCAGCAAAGCGCGTCCATAGCACTCAGGCTACTGTAAACTAAACTAAACTAATTACGTGTCAGCGAAAGCCGGACGGCGTTCAAAGTGTCAGGTTTTCACTGATTCGCATCTGGGTGTCAACATGTCAGGTAGCATTTGGAAAAGAACGTGAATGGTAGAGTTAAATTTGTGCATTAGACTGACTGCTGCTCCCACTATTTTCACTGTCTCCAGATTAATAGAAGAGATAAGCTGATGCCACCGCAAGCGGAGCATCTCGGTGCATACACGTCTCGCTGTTTTTGTTAGAGTAACTCAGTGATGATGTAATCAATGCGTTGGAGCACCGTATTTATTGGAACCTACCCTTTAGCAGAGCTGACCCAGCCAATGAAGCTTTGGTTGCACTGTTGTTTGTGCCACGCGCCGCTTCGGCTAATCATGTGGCAGTGTCTATCTGGTAAATCTGGGATTAGTCGTTCAGTAACATAACGGCTTCAAATCGATTCACTCTAAGTAAACATTACCTCCGTTTTTGGTAACATCTGCGATCGTAGCAAGACACAGGAAAGTGTCCCATTTTGGAATATATATTTTTGAGGCCTCCGTTACGATCACTGTCGGCCTACCTTAAAGACTAAAAGTTGACCGCTGGAGCAATCGGTTTTGACATGTCTTTTGAGCTGGAAGCCTTAAGTTGAATTGCAATGTGTATGTGTTTTGTGGGCACCACCATTTGACGAATCATGTGTCCAATGGTAAATTTGGACTTCAGTTGTTCTGCGACATAATACTCGTCAATAAAATTGACGTTGTTGATTATTGTCAATGAATTATTGGATCGACGTTCCGATATTTGATGGCGGAAGCGAGCCCAAAGCTATCTTAGGATCTGGGCAACTAGTTCGTTTGTCTAGGTAATGTGTGTGCTTTTGTAGCCTTCGTTTTCATTACTGGCGAATCGTAGCCGCCTAACAAATCGAGTGAATGTAGGGCTTTTGGAACGATGTGCTTGTGTGTTTTGTTGGTATTTACATGAATCTCATGTTATTATGTGTTCACAAATCAAAATGCCTAAATCGATTATTTAACGCTACATCGAAATTCTTCTGTAGAATTGATCCTTTAATGTAATTCTGTTCTTTGATAGAAATACTTCTGTTATTGATTTTTATGTCGACGTATTCAGGGTGTACAGTAAAAGATGTACTTTCATAATTTGGATAATGTCAGCTTGGAAGCTCTGATCGATGTGGCCCCGTCGAATGTTTAGACTTATCACAAGAAGGTTCTCTACATACAGTAGATTCGAGCGGAGTTGTTGCTAACCTTTCTGAACGAATGGAGTGGATGACATTGATTAGCATTTACAGTATCAGTGTATAGTAGCTTAGGATCAGTGTGTAGAACAGAAGTAAACTCTGCGAAGGTTTTATTCTTGTTTGCAGCACTTTCCAACCTTAATTTCATGAGCTGTGATCTATTTTACCTCTTCCATATGTGAACGTTTAACATGCAATATCTCTCATAACCGTGAAAGTAACTGCATATTGTCCTATCGCCGTTTACTTGAGCATCTTCGTATAAAAATCATGTGTCGAGCATTGTTTATATTTTCCCTCATTTTATCTTATCATTTTGTCTTATATTTATCTGTGCTGTCATCGGAGCGCTTCAAATTTACATATTTTACCGTTGTAATGGGATGACCATTTTTCCTATGGCTTGTTTTCGACTCGGGACTAATACACCGTTGCTAACTTTTCAAGTAGGTGTGTTAAATAGACAAACAATGTTTGATGGAAACCTATTTGACATATTCCTACCGTGTACAGTGGCTAATGAATTCGAACTGTAATTGGGCTGTGGTCAAAGTTGTCGTCGTCCAAAATGCTGTAGTGTAAACTGTTCGAAGCCATATCATTGAGTGACTTCTCGAAGATGGTTTTTGGGGATGATCGTTTTACATTTCATGGACTTATGCAGGTGAATAGTTTTCTGTTGTATTTCTCAGCGCGTGCTTATTTATGGTATTACCATAATTTTGAAGATGACGTTCACATTTAAAACCTTTTATGACAGCTTCACACCTGTACGGGATATTTTCGGTAATGGTTGTGATTATTACAACGGGTTTATTTGGAAATACTTACCGCTATGGTCCTGTGACACGCTGCTGGCGGATTTTTTTTTTAAGGCGAAATAGTTCTGAACCGTAAACTACCTCACGCTTCGGGACAGTTGATTTTCAACCCTTGTCTTGAATTAGCATCACGTGTTTTGTATATATTTGAGTTCATGTTCATTTGATTTTAAAAAATTTCTCTGCTATGTGAATTATTAAGGTTTCCAAGGGACCTTGAAATAGAGCATATGTTCAGTAATACCACATATCGTCGTAGAATTCATATTTCTATCACTCCCCGTCAGTCGATAAATCGTGGTGACAAGCAGAGTAGGAAACAACAAACCAACAAGGACTTAAACGTGAAGAGAGTCATAAGGTACTATCAAGGGGCGAGGATCGTGGTTGGTATTCGCAAACCAAACCCACTGTAAACAAAGGTTGAGTCAGTTGTTTTTGTGTGCGTAGAACCGGCTGTCGAAGGCTTCGATATACTTGGACATGTTGTTTCTGTCGCTGGTTCGAATCCAACCGAAGTCCAAGTTTTTCGCAATTGGATCTTTTTAAAATTATCAAATCTGCCAAACTACTCACCAGTAATACAGTGTCAATGCTCATCACTTGCGTTAGTGGATTCCAGCGTGATCTGATCGAGAAATCCTGCTTGGACAGTCAGTCGGCTGGATCATTTGGTGGATTCCATATGACACAATTGGTTGGGTGGGTAACTAGGTCCAAATGTGAAATTTCTGAGCTTTTGGCGTGGCTTCGTAGCTCAGCTGGTAGAGCATTTGCCACGTTTGGGCATGTTTCTGTCGCTGGTTCGAATCCAGCCGAAGTCCAGGTTTTTCGCAATTGGGTCTCTTCTAAATTATCAAATCTGTCCAACTACTTATCGAAGTATTAGGCGCATACCTAATCAGTTTTCGATCGCAGTCGTGCAGAAGCAATATATTGGATACGGAATACAAAAAGAAGTGCTAAAACTAGAGTCCGAGTATGTTACTTACGTCCCAAACGTGGTAAAGAATTGCGACTGACGTTCCATTGCCTGCAATAATTATCTGTGTATATATCTCTGCTGTAGGCCTCCAAAATATTCATGGCTGTTCCGAATCCAATTCGGCGCCATAGGACTACTTTATTCGACGCACAGTTGTCAACCTGATTGGTGTCCATATATTAGTCTAGCATTTTCCGTGTTCTACCAGTTACTGTATTTTAAATCGTACTTCCAGTAAGCTCACAAATTCTCAAGTATATCGAAGCATTGTTGATCAGCCGTCGACAGCCGGTTCTATGCGCACAAAAACAACTGACTCAACCTTTGTTTACCGTGGGTTTAGCCGTGAGTACCAATCACGATCCAGCCCGATTTGTACTTTTAATCGTTTCATTTAAGTCTTGTTGGTTTTGTTTTCATGCTAGTCACACGTTTACGACTGACGAGAGTGTGCGAAATGAATTCATATCGTAATTTGTCTTCTGACTATTCTATTCAAATGGCTCAAATGGACTCAACGTTTCAAATCCATGGGCTCGTCTCTGCCATCATGAAGACGTTTACCGGCACCATGCCACTTCTACTTCCAGAAAATGAAAGGTGACCTGGTAAAACAACCACTTGGAGATTTTTAACCTTATCTTCACTGTATCCATCTTCTACTGTATGCCAGACATTAACCAGATGCGTCTGAGCGTTACTGACAGGTAAGTGTTACTGAGCTTTTGGCTCGTGCGCAGTGTTCGATACAGCTGGTTCATGAGAGTGTGAACTGGAATCCACAGCCCAATGGTAACGGAGGTATACACTGTTAACGAGCTCTGACAAGAGGAAATTTCTAGTCTAGAGATTGTTCTGTAAAGAGGCTGGCTGGAAGTCTGTGTGACTTCGAAGGGTGCGATCATATGTGAATGGTATTCAATTTATACCGATCAAATTCCCGGCTGCTTATCAGTAATAATTACACGCGGCTGTATTTAGGGTTTGTGGTGACTGTCCTGCCGATGGAAATGCCTAGTACTCAGTGATGAGAACGTGAACTTGCATCAAAATGATGCTTGCATCATAAGAACACGACAGATCAGTTTGAAATGCACACGAGAGTAGCTACCCTGTGTTTTTGATTTAAGCCCATCGGTAATCCGAGACGTACCCAGTCTAAAAGTATGTACAGAATCCACGGCTGATTTCAAAGTATCTGTATGACGAAAATGGGGTAATCTCGAACTCAGCTTTCCTTCATTCACTTCTAAGTAACACATCGAAACATTTTACTTTTATCCTGAAGCACAGTAAACGAAGACATCTTCTAATCTTATCCGGCGAAACAGTCGAATTGTTTTTATCTTGATCATTTTTGGGACTTTTTTGCCTGCCGCATTAACAATTGGTAATTACCAAACAACGCTACACTATTTTGACTTATAATGACTTTAATGATTTAAGTACAAAAGTGTCCTCTGTGACATACTGCAGAAAAATGATCTGAGTAGCCTCATATTTTTCTGGTGGACTATATAGATGTCCTCCGCGCTGGCTAACTAAGCCTCACAATAATTGATGAGTATCGTGCGCCGTAGGTTTGGTTATTTTCCATGGCATGTTATGAACACGGTTTTCTCTTCGGATATACGGCTACATGTACCACGTGTGTCAACAGTTCGCCTATCTCAACGGGTCACGTTAGCAGTAAAAGGTTGTTGCTTGACTGTCAGGAATGGACATGACTTCCTGTGCATCAGGTGGAGTCACTGGATGCCAATTTTTGGTCCGTGCAATTTAGTAGATCGCTGTGTCTAGGAGCGTACACATTTTGCGCTGGTTTGATTCTCCGTTATCTAGCTTCATGTTCTCGTCATTTATCGGATCTGCTGTCGTGTTACTGAGTAATCGAGGTTGGAGCCCGATAGTTTACGAGTAGGAATGTATCCCGTCTGATACGGCAAGCCTGAATGCGATTGAACAGTCATCACATTATAACGAGAATTGAGTTAACTGAGCTATAGTGGATTTGGCAAAAGATTCATACGGTCAGCTACAGTGCGCTAACTAATCGAACACCGATCCATGCGTTTGCATTATGTTAGAATCTTGGAACCTTCATTTTTACAGAACCACGTGTGAACATGCCACTTAAATCGACGACATTGGGAAGGTGCAAAAGTAAGTGCGAAGTGCTTAAGACCGCCTTCATGGTAGCGTCCAGGTTAAAGGGTACCAGGGGTGAGTAAGCTGTATGTTTTTCTGTCTTCTTAGTGTATCCCTGCGAGTTTTCAAAATCACTCAGAGAGCAAATCACCAGTGTTAATGATGGGTGGTTTGAAGTTCCACCCACCATTACGTCACAAAGTTATCGGTTGGAGTTTGGATGGGCATGCAGACTGATGGTGTGACCTTTGGCCACGGCAACTGCAGGGCTTGCACGAATTTTGTGTGTGAACACAAAATCGGATTGCGTAATCGAATGGCGATCGATTCAGCAGTAGCTAACATCCGTTGTCTGACCAGTTTGGGGTGGTTTATCGGGACTTTGTAGACAACACGGAACGCCTAAGTGAGGTCAACCCGGTGATCAGTATCCGCGACGACTGCACTGTTGACGGATTTGGTCGGATCTGTCCTAAGAGTTTGACAAAGTCGGCGGTTGAGTGTCTCTGTTGCATTAGTACTCATACAAAAGAGAGGCGTATGAAAACAGCCTTCTTTTCTACCGTGGTAATTTGACTCCGTGGCTTAGACACAATCATGTTCCGGGTTATGAAACGATCCGGGTAGCCATTTTCCCGCAATACGTTGGCGACTGTCTCCAGTTCCTGGTCTATTGTGTCTGCAGTGCAAATTTTCATTGCTCTACTAGTCAGGCAGCGGACGAGGTTTCGTTTCTGCTTTAAAGGCACGAAACTATTAAAATTTGTATATTGCCCAGTCCAATTTGCTCTACGATAAACGGAGCGTTGTAAACTACCATCTAGGCGCCCATTCGAGTTCATATCTGGAAAATAAGACGGGTTTTCTGATTCAGTTTCAAAATAAACGTGATGGCGAGGTGCACCTGTTTGAATACGTGAACGACACCAGGTAGATCATGTTCGGATTTCAGTAGAACGAAGATATCGTTTACGTACCTCCGATAGAAGCACAAACTTTTAATATACCGACTCAGCTGTTGAAGTTGAAGCTTGCTCTTGAGAATATCCGTTAGCAGTAGGCCTACTGAGGACCTTATTACGACCCCATCAGTCTGACGATAAGAGTTCGTTGTTAAACTTAAACTGAACGTTGAGAGTACATCGTAGAAGCAGTTCTTTCAACATGAGGTGTCGACATGCTCAACCGAGTGTTCCATTGGTTGATATGTTCACAAATGAAATTGACAGTCTCAAGCAGAGGGACATCTGTGGAATAGCGAACAGACGTCTAGCGAACACATGTACTGACTAGTCGTATTAACGTTCTCTATGTCATTAACAAAATCGAACGTGTCTCGTAGGCTGTGTGGACACAGTTGCCGGCGAATAGGTTCAAGTTGTTCTGCTAACCACTTTGCTGTTGAGTGGTACCGGGAATTGCCCATATTAATAATAGGGCTCAACGGATAATTTGATTTATGGTCTTGGGTAGACCGTCTAGACGAGGGTTGACAGAGCCAGTCGGTTTAAGTCGTTCGAACTGTGTGTCTGTAATTATTCCTTGTTGCAAAAGTCGCTTGAGACTGTCTACGATTTGATGGTCGATCAGAATTGTTTTGTCTTTCTCGGTTTCAGGTTTACTAAATTTACTTCGATCTGAGAGAATCTCCAACATTTTATCGACGTAGTCTTTCCTTTTCATAATAACAATGCCTGCACCTTTGTCGGGACGTGTGAAAAGGATATCCTTACTCTCAAGGAGAGCTATCAAAGATTGTAGATGTCTAGCGGTGACAACATTTTTATGTGAAAACTGAGTTGGCCGGTATTGATAACAGCAGTTTACTATATCTGACGTGAATTGCCCCAGAGTGTCATTTCAAGTGGTGTTCGATTGATAGGTCTGGCTGAGTAGATTTCCAAATTGAATCTTAATCTCTGACTGATCACCTCTACGACGGGAAAATGGCTACCCGGATCGTTTCATAACCCGGAACATGATTGTGTCTAAGCCACGGAGTCAAATTACCACGGTAGAAAAGAAGGCTGTTTTCATCCGCCTCCCTTTTAAGAGTGATATTGCAACAGAGACACTAAACCGTCGACTTTATCAGACTCTTTGGACAGATCCGACCAAATCCGTCAACAGTGCAGTCGTCGCGGATACTGATCACCGGGTTGACCTCCACTCAGGCGTTCCGTGTTGTCTACAAAGTCCCGATAAACCACCCCAAACTGGTCAGACAACGGATGTTGGCTACTGCTGAATCGATCGCCATTCGATTACGCAATCCGATTTTGTGTTCACACAAAAATTCGTACAAGCCCTGCAGTTGCCGTGGCCAAAGGTCACACCATCAGTCTGCATGCCATCCAAACTCCAATCGATAACTTTGTGACGTATTGGTGGGTGGAACTGCAAACCACCCACTATTAACACTGGTGATTTGCTCTCTGAGTGACTAGCCTATCGAGGCCTGGATATTTTGTAACGCTCTACATGATCCAATGACATTCTGCTAAACCTTTTGTCTTGTGTACACTGTTTTGATTTTGCGGAATCTATATAATGTATTGATCTGATGATGAATTATCGAAAACAATTGTTTGTCACGTTCTCTCTCTCTATGATTCAATCTGAATTTTCCCGAGATTTCCTGTATTTATACCATATGGCCAAAAACGATCTATCGGTGGTAAAAAGTGGTTGACATATTTGAAGAATACAAATATTCCTCTAATCATTCTGTGTACTTTTACATTTGTACTGTCATCCACTTAGTTAGTCTGCTGGGCATTTCACTGAACGTGTACATTGTCGCAGTTGCCATCATCGCAATTCAGCTTCTCTTTATGCTATTCGGAATTGCGCTGTTCCATACATCAATGACTTACCTGTGTTCGTCTTTTTTTCGTCGTCAGATCGATTTTGTCGCTCACGATGATATACCGTATGCATCGGCAGATTCAGAAGATATCTACAAACCTCTTAAAGACGCCGGAATGTAAGTCTGTATCATTGGAACACATTGTGAATGTCAGCCCGAATTATCCAAATGCCTTGCACAGAACTCGTCTTTTATCAGTTTCCCCCCAGTTTTTGGGCTCCAAATTATCCACTCAACGTTTCAAGGAAGGCGCAGTGATGATTCCAGTGTGCAAGCGTGAAACTTTGGTGACAATTTTTCAAACTTGTGCATTGAATTGATTGATATATCTATATATCACACGGCCATGTTATCACTTAGCTGCACTGTAGCTGATTGGAGCATGTGGACACGTGCTGTTCTCAGTTTAACAGCCAATATATTCACGTTATGCAGACACGTTCAGGCGGGAAAACTAATGTAAGGAGATGATAGAGTTAGATCGAAATATCGATCGGACTTATTAGGAGGAAACCAGGTCACTGATCAATTCAGTTGACGATGGTCTTGATTGGTCCATTATGTCACGCTCGTCCATTGGTTTAGCTGCAGAGGTTGACCATCGATCCGATAGATTTGAGACCATGATATACGCAAAGCCTGAGCAAACCACTTTTTGTGGCATAACACTGAATTACACTCTGATTCCGATAGCCTTGGCAGTGCAATGTTCTCATTCGGATGTCTTTTGATACGTTACCTGGCAGGCGATCGACCACTTGGGCGGCTCGGTCAGTGTTCCCTTGATGCTCACTTTCGACTAGGTTAGCGAAGATAACACTACTGACCGACCGTGTTTCCGTCTGTTCCACTAACGTTTTGTAAACTGTCTTGATGTTCGGTGAATACATTCTGCACCACAGGAACGAAAGAAAGAGTGGATGCACACAGTCGAGGTCTGGTTTTTGTGTGAAACCATCTAGCGGAGGATGTGATTATGTAGATATGGAGTTCAGGTCTGGCATATCTCATACTAGTTGTTCGTTATTTGTCAACCATCCTGCGGTGTTGTCACCTCTAAACAGCACTCGAATAAACAGACTTCTTTCTTACGTCCTGCACTTCTAGTGGGGAATCCTTCTGGGTTGCCCTCATCATAAAGTACATTCTGTACAAATTCAAGCTCATTGTTTAGCGTATCCGTTGGACAAATTCACTAGGTTCTGTCAGTCAAATAGCACACTAGATTTCTCTTCTGTTTAGGGGTACAAAACTGTGAAAGTTTGTGTACTGACCTGTCCATGTATTCTTGCGATGAATCCTGCGTTGAATAGTGCCGTCTATTCGTCGGCAAAAATCAAAGCAATTTAGTTGTAAGATATCCGCACCAAATTTAGTACGAATGAAGTCGATTACAACACTCCTGAGGAAGGCCACCCGAGGTGGTTGAAACGTAGAGTATTACAACTTGCTCATAACGTTGTGTTATTCTCAATCCATTTATCAAGGGCATTTAGTTTTCAATTTCTTCCTCAACCGTAAACTTATTCGACTGATGTGCACAGATTAGTATCAGAACTAGTGATGGTAACTCTATCATCCACGTATGGGCAACATTGACTTAACCGGCTGATGGTGGTATGTTGCATGGTCCTTTTGAACCTACTGCTAAAAATGTCGACCAAGGGAAGTTCGATTGAGATCTACTTGCCACGCCATCTGTCTGTTACCACAGAACATCGTTTAATAGGAGCGATCCATCGTGAGGGAATCGGAGCAGATGCTGTGTCAGTCTTAGTAACGATATCTTAATACCGAGTGCTGGTTCAGGAAAGCAATCACAGAACATGTTAACTGTTTCTAGCAACGGTACGTAGGTGAATGATGGCACTGCATTCAATAGGAGTGATTTCCCCTTCATATTAGTCATAAATGTGCTCGACAAATTCATACATATCAAGTTGAACATCACCCACAATTGATCGCAGCTGTCGCATTCCCATAGACTTTCCAGTCGGCCCCTTTCGAAAAGAAGCACTAGACTCGAGTTTCGCTCTCATTAGAGCTCGTCAGTAGTGCATATCCTTGCCACTGCCGGGACTAGAACTCCGGTCGTGCCTAATGTGAGGTCAATGGCGCAGTGGTAAACACGGTTGTCTCATAAAAGCGTGGCCGTGGCAGCAGTTGTTTACTATAGTTTTGAATGACTTAAGACCATCTGTCTTATGTTTGACCAAACAGGTCTATGTGTACGTATTCTGTACTGCCGAGGCTATCGGAATCCGAGTGATTGTCTGAACATGATGCCATCAAAGTGGTTTATTCAGGCATTGTAGTTACCCTGAGCTCAAATTGACGGAATCAATCGCCAACCCGTACAGTTAAACCAATGGACGGGTGTAAGGTAAAGGACCAATCAGACTATCGCCAGCTGATTGACCGATAACCTCGATTCGTTGCAGTTAGTCCGATCGATATCTCGATTTAACCTTATCATCTTATGTAATCTTACTGATTTGAAGAAGATTTATCAGAAACATATGTTCACCTGTTCTTATTCTCATTATCGTAATGGGCTTATTTGGAACGTTGGGATTAATCATGTGATACCTCATCATACATGTGTTATGGTGGCAAGCTAGCGTGAATGTTTCCGATTGCCAGAAGACGTTCTGTGTCGGTCTGTGTGTTGATTCGATCGATGATCTGTCTTCTCTTGTTCAGGTTTGTCGTCACTCAACGTACCGAGGGCATTTCCACTACCGATGTAATTGGTCGGATTGTTCGTGATTACGACTTGTATTTGCGCAGAAACATTCGACGGGGCTTATCTCGTAAAGAGTTGAACATTAGTTACATGAAAGTAAGTCACCTTCGACTATGGGTTTTTCTTATCGACCGTCGATTTGACGTGTGAGGGGTTGATGCATCGACCCCGGTGACTGATTAATCACCCTCACCTTTTCGATGGTTCAATCAGTTTTGTAGGTAGGAAGTCTCAGAACGCACTGTTCCCATGAATTGTTATTGTTTTTCGCGACCTTTTTGCGAGTTCTTTCGTATAGCTTTGGTAGTGTTCTCGAGTTTTGACATATTGACGGATGTGTGTTGGGAAGACGGTGTTGTGTTTGTGTATCAAGTGCGAGATGACTAGAATTACCAGATAGTAGTATGCCCTCTCTTCTGATGATGGAATTGTCAGTCTTGGGGTTCATTGCTAAAAGACTTGATCTGCAGGACTGAATCTCTTCATGATTGTCGATGTTTTAGGAGAGTTCGTTTGTTGTTTTGCTATCGAGCTGTTCGGGGGTCCATGCTCTTGCGTTGAATCGCAACACACGCACTTCATGGTTACCTTTATGAAGCTTGGCTTCGGTTCTAACACTGTGAGTATCTCATATTGACACACTCATAAACCAAATTCATGAGGTACGTAATTCATAAACGCTTTTGCAGTCGGTACCGAACACTGCAAACAAAATAGTCATATACAACCTCAAAGAGACAACACAGTTTTAACACATTAACAACCCTCCAACAACCTCCTAGACAAGTTCAATGTCACGTGAACAACAAATTTTCAATCATGTGCCCATCCCCAGCTAGATGTTGCGAGTGCCCAATATCATGCATCTTCTGAAGTCCTAAGTTCTTCGATATTGGTCAATATATTTTGTTCTGGGTAAGTAATCGTTTATCAGTTCCGGTGCCACGCAACTGTAGAACGGCCGCGACTAGTGCATGTAATATATAACCTCAGTAATAAAAACCTGACAGCCGATCTGACGGGAGCTGGCGGGGGTCTCAGCAAACACGTACTGACCCAATATGCAACATGGCAGCACAAGGCATGTGGTGTCAAAGTGAGAACCGAATGGAATTGTGGAGTGGAACTGAGAAGATGAAAGCACTTACAAACGGGGAGATAATATATCAAACTGTGTTATGGTGTAACTCCTCACATGGACCATATTATTCAAAAGCACACTTTGCTCGAATACAAACACAAACTCAATTGAAATCTCACCAACAAAGCGAACGAAAGTTGCAGTGCAGACACAACAGCCGGGGAACCAAAGCAGTCGCTGATGTGCTAGGACAAAATTATTATCCTAACCGATTTGGAGCCTACAGCATGATAGCAACTGTGCCTTGTGACGTGACAATTTTAGTAAAGAAGAAATCCGTGTACATTTACTAAAGAAAATCAGCTGTCGACACTGACAGATTTGCAAATGGACGGTTCCGATAGTAACACTACTCAGTTCATTTTACTACATCTCCGTGCTTACGTCGAACTAGAAAGTCACATAACTTGTCCACAAGCAAACCACGTTCGTTCACTCTTTCTCTTGCTTTGTGTAGAGTGATGGCTGGCGTTTATCGACAATGATTAAGGAACATCATCTAATATGAATTTGAACCGGGTTGACCAGGTCCATCAATTATTTTGCCACATGATCATGAAGTAACGAGAACGACAAAGTGGGGAACGATGCAGTCGCCGAATGCATTGTCAATATGGCCACCACGTCGATCACACACAGTTCCTCAAGAGTTTGACCAATCACCTCATCGGAAAATAACGGAAGAAATCTACTGCGAAATCGATTATTAACAATGTACATAATATGATTCTTGCTTCATGCAAGCAGATTTTACAAACACTACAACTAACGTCATTAAGTATCATCCACATACACAAATACGAATCCGTGAAGTAACCCGTCATTAGTCACCAAACCACTCACATTCAATATTACTAATTCACCCGAGAATGGCAACGTTAACATGCCTACACAGTTGCAATTACGTACGCCTAACACATCTATCCACAAAGATACACATGGAACCGTGGATTATGTCGAAGTTTGTCACAAAGGTTAGTATGTTGAGCCTGAAAGACCGAAATCATTGGTCAAACGGCGCTCTCGCCGATATGTTGGCTAGACGAGAGAGGACGATTAACATAATAGTACTTAGTCCGACCAGCACCTTCAGGGTGGGAGTATTGTGACAGTGAGCACATCTAGAAGCACTTGAATTAGGTTACCACCCAAAGCATCATCACAGAGATAATTAGCGACCTCGCTTTCAACTCCTACACAACATCGAGACAACTTTCGTGACGGCGATGCAGTGGTCGCCCAAAGGAGAATGTCAGAACACGCAATGTCTCTCACTCCTGCGTCATAACTTCATTCCAGAGAAATATGGGAATCAAAATAATTGGTCCAAGATCAGGCAGGTTCTCAACAGGTATACAGGCCGATCAAACCGGTCTCAGTCTCTCAGGTCACTCCCGACCCCGTTTCTAGTAATTACTCTGCAGGTCCCACAACGGACATAGCTAATCACAGTGACACTGTACTGACAAGCCTCAGGCCTCCCTCGTCCCTTGCTTAGACCTAGAATGCGAATTAATATAGGTGCCTTCAACGTTCGCACTCTAAAACAGATAGGTCAACAGGCCGCTCTCGCACGAACGTTAGACTAGAAGGTTAGAGCGTTGGGCGGAACACTTTGAGGGTCAATTTAGTTGGCCTGCTGCTTCTATTGTGTTGCCGCCACAAACTTGTGATGTAGCACCCTGGTCGGTAGATTTGGAACCACCCACTGAGACTGAGGTTCGCGATGGCCTTTCGGCTCTTTAATCGTAATAGAGCTGCACGCCCGGATGATCTGATGTCGGAACTTTTCAACGGAGGTGGAGAGACATTAGTAGAGGCATTGACTCAGTTGTTTCAACTTGTGTGGACGACGGAGACCATCCCTCCGTGCTGGGGTCACTCGATAATAGTTCCCATATTTAAGAAAGGAGCCCGGGCTCTTTGCGAAAACCATAGAGGGATTAGTTTGACCCCAGTCATTTCAAGGGTTCTAGCATCAATTATACTTCGTCGACTCACTGCAGTTCGGGAAGTAAACATTAGGGAAGAACAGGCTGGGTTTCGCCTGGACGGGGGTTGTATAGATCACACTTTTGCCCTCCGTCAAATTCTGGAGCAGCGTCATGTGTGCCGCCGGCCAACAATCACCATATTCCCAGACTATAAAGGTCCATTCGATTCGGTAGATCGATCTAC
>LOND01029260.1:0-13210 GCA_014220965.1 Paragonimus kellicotti
AAGGACGGACATCAAAATGTAATGGCAGCTGTCTAAAGTGAGTTTCACTCAGTTCGTACCAGTCGAACTCCCAATCATTCATCTGAATTTTAAGCAAGATATTGGATTCTATGTAAATCATTAGCAGATCCTCCTGTCGAATGTGCCCGTTAGATTTTGGAGTTAGCTACTAAACTGACTTACTGGTTGTTTGTTCAGCAAAACGCGATACAACGTTCAAAATCTTCTCCATTATGACATGGAACTCTGTAACAATATGAGCAGGTTTAGACAATTTTGTTATGACTTACAGCGAGGATTGCATACTGAATTAGTAATTAGCCCATCTCAGTGAAACGTTCTGTTAGTTAAGTGTAAATAATAATTGTGGCAAGATTAGAGCATGTTTTTAAATGTGACGTAGATAGATAAGTATAGATGTAGCATAAATTTTCAACGTTTACAAGACCGAAACGCAGTCATAGGTCACATGCGATTGGACTGCACCTGCAAGCTTACTAAGAAGCCTGATCGTCTGCCAGTAAACACACATTGTCCCAAGACAACAGGCAGACAACGCCAATGCATGTGATGTTACGAGCATTACGATGTTCCATCAAACCAGTCAATCAGAAGAATGAACAGCTGTTCAAAGGTGGCTTTTGAATAAAACCACTAGTTTGAATTCAATTCAGATTGAACGGACTGAATCAATTGAGCAGGTAACGGACAAGCCAACCAGTACATGACACCGTTACGGCCTAATGAGGAAGGCATAACAGAAATACGCAGTTCTGTAACGCGAGCTTCCATTTCTCCAATAAACTGAGATCATATGTGTTTCTCTCATGTTTTAATTGCTCGATATTTCGAAGCGTTCTTCTTGTACGCAGCAATGTGAATTTACGAGGTAGAAATCATTGAATGATGTTTAACCGTTCTACTCAGTAATCTTCTAACTGATGGGGAAGAAATAATGTGGCAACACTTTAGAGTTTGTCAGATTGTAATCAGAGTTACCCAGTATCTTAGTGAAAGTGGTGTTATTCACGATCAACAGAAAGACAGTAACTCAGAAAATATCAACAATCATCACTGGTCAGTAAATATTCATAGAAGTGACAATCAAACGAGCACAAATGTGTACCTGACAAAAAAGGTCACTAAGTGATAGCCCAGCATCACAGTCTCAACCTAACCTCTAGATAACGAATTGATCTTCAGCGTTTGGTTAAGTGTACCTGGTATTTCGTCTTTGTGATAAGCCAAGAATTTAAAGACTCAAAAATTAAAGCTAGATGCGTGACTTATGCAGGCCAAAATGGATGTTGTTTGTCGTTGATCTTACTCTTTCTAATGGCTTTCCTTGTCAGTGTATCAAGTGGCTGCATAGTCCTCTGTCCTTTTTGTTCTCTCTCTACTAAGTTTAACCAGTTCGTTTAACAACTAATATGTTTGATTCATTCCTCAGTGTTTTACGGTTAACGAATCGGTGCTTCCGTACTTATAATTACCACTTTTGCATTTTAAACGATGTCCTTTCAAACTACCATGCAGATTGCGTAATTGTAACATAATACTGAGGACAAACCTTTGCGAATTAACGCGTATTCATGTGTCAGAATTTTCATTCTCCGAGGTACTTGGTGCTTAGAGGACAGTTGTCCATCACTTTGTTGGTGCTCTCTTATATCATCATCTCTCTATTCCGTCTGGGATAGTAGTCGATACTGTCTAACAGCTGATGACTTCGTCGCGCGAGTAAAGGAAGCGCAACAGTTCAGGAAAGTTCGGTGATCGTTGTCAAGCCGCCATACCAGTGTGGCCGGTTTCTTACTTTTTCGAACTTAACAGGGATATAGAAAGAACTGTGCTACGGTTTGAACAAGTAGACCTAGTTTAAGGAGTCCAAATTCCTTATGTGTTAAGACTATGTATTTGGACTCTTGCCTCTAGTAGTGATGCAGGTTTAACCTAATCCAAAGATGAACAAGTTTCATTCAGCCTATCTACTGTTAAACTGTGAAGCTAATTAACATGAGGACAGTCCACAATTCAATAATACGCGCCAAGGAACACGTGATTAAAACTCTGTAAATTACAACAGCCCTAACAAAAACCTGAGACAAACTGCACGTTTTCATATAGATTGAACATCACCCACAATTGATCGCAGCTGTCGCATTCCCATAGACTTTCCAGTCGGCCCCTTTCGAAAAGAAGCACTAGACTCGAGTTTCGCTCTCATTAGAGCTCGTCAGTAGTGCATATCCTTGCCACTGCCGGGACTAGAACTCCGGCCACGCTTTCATGAGGCAACCGTGTTGACCACTGCGTCACATAGGTCGATATGACACCAGTCCGGATCCCGATTAGTATTGTTAACATTCCTTTCGATAACTCGTATGTATAAAGTGATCAGATGTCAATAAGACAATCTGGTTTGATCGGAGGCAGAGGTTGTCATGTCAGATGTGTGACACCTTATTTCACCCCGAAGAAGTTAAAATGTTCTGGCTAGTTCATTTTAATGTATGAAACGTAGCTCAGCACAAAGTACCCATCTGGCTATCACATCATTCTCACCAGAGTAAGACCTGTTATTGCTAAGTTGTTCTATTTAACATTTCATATTTTCATTGTCTTCCAGGGTCATGTGCGACAAAATCTGATGGGTAGAAATACCACGTTCACGGTAGATGTGATCTGATTAAAACTACCCATCTGGCTATCACATCATTCTCACCAGAGTAAGACCTCTTATTGCTAAGTTGTTCTATTTAACATTTCATATTTTCATTGTCTTCCAGGGTCATGTGCGACAAAATCTGATGGGTAGAAATACCACGTTCACGGTAGATGTGATCTCATTAAAACAGGCTCGTGGTTCAAATCAACAATTTCTTGTAATGCCCAGGGCATGTTTATTAAGTGAGAACGATGCTACTGAACAATCCGCCGAAATTCCCCTCAATGAGCATATATAAGAATCACACTTTTTTCTCAACTTTCACAGAAATTAAAACAGAGCACACACTACTTTTCTTATCAAAACTAATGCAGTCTCATAATAAGCGATTCAAAATCACAATACTGGTCATCTTTTGGTTTAGTCACCTACTTTGGTATGTCCTAGATGATTATCCAATGTATATATTCCAATACACAACACCTCAGTTAATCTTTCTTAGTGCAAAAGTTTCGGTTACCGAAAGCACTTTTCGGGCCAAGAAATCAAGTAACTGAACTGTTTGTTCTGGTGGATATTATTGTCAATTTTTTGACATATGACCATCGTCACATTTCAAGCTTTGGAGGTGGACAAAATTCTTGAACTTCACTCTATAACACTCATAATTTACTTATCATGCTATACCAATGCGAATCTGAAATATTTGATCTGTAAAGTGATTCACTAAGGAGCAGTGTGTTAGGGTAAAGAAATGAGACAAAAATGCTGAGTCGGTTTTTGGATTTGAAATGGTCACAGAAACTGCATGCGTTTAGATGACATGTCGGTTCTTTAGATCCTTTGATTATCTACGTTTACCAATGCGAATCTGAAATATTTGATCTGTAAAGTGATTCACTAAGGAGCAGTGTGTTAGGGTAAAGAAATGAGACAAAAATGCTGAGTCGGTTTTCGGATTTGAAATGGTCACAGAAACTGCATGCGTTTAGATGACATGTCGGTTCTTTAGATCATTTGATTATCTACGTTTACCACAACCAAGCTCAACGTGTAAGCGCTTTATGTAATTCTGAGACTAAAGGTTACTCTGTAACTTTCAAAAAGATTCGCTCGTCACAAAATACTAACACTATCCTTACCTCTTTCATAACCATCAATCGCTCCAACGAAAGATTCGGCCCGCTTGATATTTGCTTCGTTGAACTGATACTTTACTGGAACGGATCAATACAGTTGTTTTGATGAGGCTGCGTTCGATGACGGGTAGAGTGTGGTAGGTTTAATCAGGAGCAACGGACTAAGTTATTGGTTAGTCAAATATTATATGAACGAAAGAGGCCATTCTCTCTGATCGAGTATGGTAGAATGTGATCAAAACTGTTGACGCTGGTGACTGAATGATGCAAGCGGACGTCATCTTATTGTTATTGAAAGCTCAGAAAAATGTCTGTTCTCGTTTTGTGTTAATTAAATTTTGATTATTGCAGGCTTTATTGTGTAAACTGTTGATTTCTCAAAGTACATTCTAAAAAGATATTAAAGAACTGTGTTATCTGAGACTTCCAGCATCATGGGAACTCAGACTTACACAAATATCTTGACAAGAGCTGATGCCAAATTGGTAACGATTTGTGTCTCAGTATTACCTTTTATAGTCTATCTCGCTTACAGTTCCTATAAATTGATTAATCACCCCTGACCGAAAAATGCCGGTTTCCAATTAATTTCGAAATAGGTTCGGATCTGTCAGGATAGAATTCGGCCTATTAGCCGAGCTATTCATTATTTTGAGAAAGGCTTTTGCGGAAGGAGGAGTATTGTGTTGAAACTGCTGTTGGAAAGTTGTTACCGGAAGACACATCTGAATGCGTAACATTATTTTCAGAAACCACAATCACCTATAGAGCAGCTGAACGATCGGGCAACCTGATCATTACTCACAAGCGAAAGTGGTTGAGCGTTCACATATGATAATTCGGTCGTGCCTAATGTGAGGTCAATGGCGCAGTGGTAAACACGGTTGCCTCATGAAAGCGTGGCCGGAGTTCTAACCTCAGCCATGGCAAGGATATGCACTACTGACGAGCTGCTCTAATGAGAGCGAAACTCGAGTCTAGTGCTTCTTTTCGAAAGAGGCTGGCTGGAAAGTCTATTTGAATGCGAAGGCTGCGATCAAATCTGAATAATCTTCAACTTGAAATGAACAAACTAAGTTTGATACCAACTTCTAATAAATATACGAACAGTTCACTTTTCTGAATGAGGAGCAATAATCAGACATTTTCAGTTTATCTGTTCATTTCATTTTGGAATAAGAGTTCTTTGCCGTCGCGACATTTCTGATTGCCTTTCGCTAGTCATTAGTGAATCTATATTAGATGGATTCAGAAGTTTGGCTATTAAACCGATGGCACCCTAGTGTTCTTAGCCCCGTCTAGCCGCTCACGTAAAACACAAGAACAGATTTGATGTGAATTTCCGAGTGCAACCTCACAGTTGTTCTCGATTTAGGTCACTAACACACAAGATACGATTAAACACTCAGGACCTAGGGTGTGATATGCACCCATTTCCAACACTCACCTTGGCATGAAATACAAGGGTATCAGTGGTGATCAAGTCTATGCACGGAAATGAAACTGGAAAAATGACAGCCGTTAAACTGTCTTAATGAAGCATATATTGTATTAGTCCTTCATTGTGACCATGTTGAATGAGGAAAAGCGTATTACACTTAGAGGCATGACAGTATTCTATGACAAAAACCAACAGAATACGTCAGATACTTAACAAATTTCGTAAATTGTTCATTGTAATGAAATGATCCTCTTCACGACTTGTTTTTTGTCTCGTGGTTTTCCTTAAAAAGGACCTTTGTATATCCAAAATATTTTTGTAATTGTTAATTTAAAACGTCAATCATTCTATCCTTACCGGGAATTTGTATGGAACAGTGCGATGCAAGCTGAAGAAATTGTACCATTGTCCGGTGAAAATCTGTAAACAATAAGTGTATTTCCAGTAAATGTTTCTTTTGCAAAACAAAAACGCATGGACAAAATGTGGCCGGTCTCCGCGTTGTCAAATAAATTTTGTCCTTTTCAACTCTGACTGGTCTGTTGAAAAATCATGCTGCCGCCTATTCGACTGTGCCATCAAATGATTTTTCATGGCATGTTATCTATACGAACGGCAACAAATGTCCTGACACCCGGCCTCACTCTCATTTGCAATTTGTGGGCATTGTATTTGTTATGAAAACTGAAGCGTAACTTGTGGTCTAAACTCCTGGTGTACGCACATAAGAATGCGTTTAGACGACAAAGTAAATCACTGGTAATAATCGGTACTTTTTTTAAACTCCGATATATGTCACCAAAACACTGTACACATGTCTGCAAAGTTTATGATTGTTGGTGTCCGGCAGCGTCGGAAGATATTTATGCCAGTGATATTCAAGTTTAGAAATATGTGTTTTTAAACAAAAGTCGCCGCTAGCGCACGACCGTTGGTCATGGTCGTTGCCACTCCTCAACCAAATGCACTCGATGAATCCTTATCACAGGTTCTGTTAACTGATGGATAATTGTACAACATTCGAAGTGTTCTTCATCATATATGTCATGACTTACGGATTCTAATGAGTCATAAAAATACCACAGAAATCAGTTTGCAAATGAGTATTATTCAAATTTTAGCTTATTACATTTAGGGGGTATCATGTTTATCGTTTGACAGAACAATAACAGACTAATAAAACGGGCTTATTGCAATAATAATAATAATAATAATAATAATAATAATAACATTGGCAGCTACAGAGCAGTCAATCCAACGTGAAGCAATACGCACTGTGTCGACAGGATGGCCACGCACACAACGCGTGTGGAATGAATGATGACGCATCACACGGACGTAGCAGAGGGCAAACCGGATTGGTGCTTCTGAGTCATAACGGGTTTGGTACGACTAAATACCTGCTAATCTCTACCACTGCAGTGTAATTGGAGTTTTTATTACCACTAAACAGTATATTCAAAAAATATGTCCGAAGCTAAAGCTGTGTACATGTAAGTCGACACATGATTCCTTTTTATATATCACCTTTCTTTTCACTGACTTACTCGACTGAAAGCGGTTCATTGCATCAACCAAATTCGACTCAAGTTGGTACACATCGAATCGGATATCTAGAACAGAGGAAATATAGGCATTACGCCTTGGGAAAAACAACGTGTCTTTGTAGTTGATATATATAAGTATGTTTGAAGCATACATCTACGGCGCTTCATTGCAAAGATTTTCGGTCTGCTACAGTTCGGCCCGATCGTCTGCGAACGGTTGCCGTTGTAGGGTATCCCCGGCGTCGTGCAAACTAGAACTCTTTTTTCCGTAAACGCCCTATGTCGCTAAAATTCGAACCGATACGTTATGGAAGGATTTTCAAGTCGATTGGTCTATGAGCAATGCCCATAAAAGGATAATTAAAGTTAGTGATATTACGTATACTATCAGTCTGAAATGGACGACTATTCTGTAGATAGCTTAGGAACCTGTTTCGTGGAAGCCAACTTACTGTCACCACATGTAGTCAATCGACGACATCAGCACACAATTTCTGACAATTCCTATAATTTGTGGTAAGTCGAAGCTTGCTGCTCATTTGTGTGCGTTTCATGACTTTCATCGTCTGACAGTGAGTTAGTGTCCTTTTTGAAATGAAACCACTTCAAAAACGTGCATTACCCTTATGCCTTAATGAGTTGAGTGGGTAGTCATTGTTCACTGTACCACCGTGGAGCATATAATGTACACTAACAATAGTAATTGGCCAGCTGTCAGCGTGTTTCAAGTGAACAAGTAAAAATTTAGGATTACCAGTTATTTAGGGTTTTCTTGATTTACAAGAGGGGAAAAGATTTCGTGCTACTTTGTGACGGTGGATGTGAGATTTAACTAAAGATGCAGACGAAGATCTGCGGTAGAAGCAAGAGAGTGGCGCTTGCCGCGACTGGCTTAAACAAGGATGTGTTAAAAACCTGAAGTCTGTCTCGATCCGAACTGCAATCTGAAGTACTACTGAGATCAGAAAGTGCGCCAGGGACCTATGAACTTTTCCAGTGCCATGAAAAGCCCAGACACCGGAACTGTGGTAGGCTAGCAGACGCTACACTTGACCACTGTGACGATGAGCCACATGGTCCAGACAGATGGTTTCGGATGATGTCATGGCGACCTCGAGCATCCGGGTCTTAAGCCTATTGAGTACACTTGTAATTAGTTGGGTCGTCTCATAACGAACTCCATAGTGCTGCAAAGCCATCATAGCTAAACCACGTACTCATTGATGAGAAAAATGACGGGTACTGTCAGTGGCAACCACATATTAAGCAGCGACTATTGGAAGATATTTTCGTATGAAATAGTGTGAGTGAAAGACATGATATCTCTTGACAAGGAAATGTTCAATAGAGGAGGCAATTTTCTCCAAAAATGTTGATATGTTTCACCGTCAAATGGAAAGCATAATGATTCCCGAATTGTTATCTGTTTCAACTATGCAAGATTTTTATGTGACAAAAAAAAACTAAACTACATACCCCCTCCTCTGTTTGGGGTGGGACGGTTTTCCTTTGTTTGATGTTTCTGAGCAGAGACGAAACAGGCCATTTTGTGATATGCCACTTTGAGGGCAAGCATCACAGGCTATTTAGTACAAGATAAATTCGAGTTTTTGTAGGCCGTCGTCAGGTTAAACTGGCAACCTGATCCAGATCAACGGAGTCAGAGAAACACGTACCTATCATTTATCCTCTCTGTGGATAATTGTGTTCCACCATCATCATCGCCAACTCAATCATCGTGCTTCGTTTGCTTTGAAGAGAAACATTATACAACTGATTGTAAGATATCCGTACCAAATTTAGTAAGAATGAAGTCAAACAGTTTGGGCGTCATGTTTAACATGTTATTGATAAATGGATTGAGAATAACACAACGTTATGAGCAAGTTGTAATACTCTACGTTTCAACCACCTCGGGTGGCCTTCCTCAAGAATGTTGTAATCGGAACTACATTAATGAAAGGACAAAAGTCACGTGGAGTTTGACGTGATTAAGCTAATCTGCGTTGAATCTGAACTACCCTAGTCTCACTCCAACTTAATGGGCAAACGATTCGACCAACCAATTCAGATGCAACGCAGATTGACCTAACCACGGCAAATCTCACGTGACCTCTGTTCCTTAGTTAATGTGATTTCGATTACAACACTCCTGAGGAAGGCCACCCGAGGTGGTTGAAACGTAGAGTATTACAACTTGCTCATAACGTTGTGTTATTCTCAACCCATTTATCAATGATACAGCCGAAATATCGTAACAGTACCATCCTCAGGTTTTTGACTAACTGAGACTTCTAGTTGAGGTAGCGCTTTTGGAGAGGTAAACAAAGTTCACCGTACATTCCACAACGTTGCAAAACGGCCCAAGAGTATTTGGGTGACAGTCGAGGACTGCGCAATACACAGGGTCATTTTCACCTAGGGTGAAGATATACAGAGAAGTATACACGAGCACAGAGTCTGGTATACGTAACATCTATTCTGTTGAACTCCTAAGCTATTTCCTGCGTCCCCATACCACCAATTTTCGCCAAATGATTATCTATCTTTGAACCTCCATAGCTACCTGTAAAATGTTCCACTCTTTTATCTGTAGTCTAATGCAGTGTGTTGCATTGTGGCATTAAGCTGCGGACGAATAGGTGCATATCGAACATATTCAAACCACTCGCAAACGACAATATAACTGATAAATTTTGAGCTGGCGGTTTACAGTTTTCAAAAGATGTTATAACCATTCTCTCCAGTATCGCGGATATTTAGTTTATTGTCAATCAGAGTGTGAATTCACGTTTCACTGACGTCATAACTGTTTATAAACTGGCACACTAACATGCTATTTGTATGGATCAGTCCTATTTCCGAGGCTTTAAAACCAAGTCGTAACCCTTACCGGACTACCACTTAATTGACACGTTTTTGTTACTGAACAGTTACCTGTTCACCATTTGTTTGCAGTCTGATTGGTCCAGTTTTGCGCAGGACCATTCAGGCTCACCCATCTTGTACACAGTGCTTGCCTATTCACTCCATCAGAATTACACTGTGCATCAGTGGTGCAGCGAGTCCGTTAACTGTCTTTTTTTCTGCCGTAATAGACTGAACTGATCATAGTGTAAGCGTACCCTGGAAACCTGGAATAGTATTATAAGACTTGATACTACTATCAACTTAGGCTGGCAATGCATTTAAGCCTCCGTTTTGTCGGCAGGCCTATCAGAAGTTGTCAGGGTGGGCACTTGTCAGGCTACTTGACTGCCTGTCTTGGTTCGTTGCTCAGCCAAATGCCTGCACATCATGAGAGGGCAGACTAACTGACGTACACGTCCTAGCGGTACGTATGGGCGGTGCTGGTCTTTTCCAGACATGGATGAGCTGTATCATTGAGCGAAAAATTATCTGAAGTTGGTCACAGAAGTATGGGACAGCAGGAACTAAAGGGCTTGTCCCATGAACAGGCCTTCCGACAGAGTCGGGTGAGGGAACGGACACAACACACTGCTGTAACCACAGCCAGACTAGCTGGCACGAGGACACGCATTTTTGGTCCAATCGCTCAGCCCCATCGACCCCGTGTTTTGGCCACCGCGTTTCACAATCGATAGCACCTGGCCATTGACACACGTCTCCGCGATCGCTTTGAGGATCAAAAGGCTGAACTAGGCCAGGAACCAGCGTGTGCCGGTGAACCCAAATGGACGAAGTAAAAATAGGATACTTTCCTAGCGGATCTTGTTAACACAACAATTTCCCCCAAAACAAGGATAGTGAATAATTGTTTTCAGAATCAAATAGATTTGCAACTTATCGAAATATTGATCGAAATATAATTCTCCCACGGAATGTAATTAACATCAGGCTGTGACTCTAGATTCATCGCGTTATTTGTGGTCTCTGACGTGCCGTTTTTTGTCCATGCGGCCAAGGCGTATCTCACTCTTGTGATCTTGTTACTGAGCACTATTGTTTCAATTCCTGTCAACGCCTCTTCGTTGAAACATCTCATCCGACCACCTTATCTATATACGGATGCCGTGATGGAGTCGACTTATGTTAGCTAGATCATCGTGGACAAGTCAGTGAAAAATGTTGTCCAGATTGAGCCACTTGTTCTCTAGAAAACTGTTCATCCCGAAAAATGATATATCCACGATACGAAGGCCGTTAGTTTGAGTCTATACAGAACATTCGCATTACACGAGCATCGGTTAGACGATTATGACCTAAGATTACTTATCGATATATATGTGTACCGACCGAACTTTGCCGAGTGAAGGACGTAACACGCTACTTGCATGTATCGTGTTTCGTTCGCGAGCCGACCCTTAGGCTGTACAAAATGTAAGTGTAAATGCAGGTCCTAATCGCGGGGTTATCGATTGGAGTTAACAGGCAGTAACTGTGTCTCCTCTCGAGACGATCGGGCAACCTGATCATTACTCACAAGCGAAAGTGGTTGAGCGTTCACATATGATAATTCGGTCGTGCCTAATGTGAGGTCAATGGCGTAGTGGTCAACACGGTTGCCTCATGAAAGCGTGGTCCGGAGTTCTAGTCCCAGGCCGTGGCAAGGATATGCACTACTGACGAGCTCTAATGAGAGCGAAACTCGAGTCTAGTGCTTCTTTTCGAAAGAGGCTGGCTGGAAAGTCTATCTGAATGCGAAGGCTGCGATTTAATTATTTAGTGATGTTCAACCTGAAAGTTAATGCATCTGATGACAGTATGGAAACGATAATTTCATTCCACCGAAGATACTTCGAACTTGTCGGCCCTAGGGTGAATATAGTTCGTTCTGTGTCTGTCTGCCTGTATAACTCTTCTTATGTTGTGGCAAGTCGAATCACACTTTTCTCCCCTCAGTTTGCCGGACAGCAGCCGAGTATGGTTTGGTCTGGACGAATTTTTTATATTGGATCCATATTTCACAGCTGGATTGCGACTAAGGAAATAATGTGTCGTTTTAGAAAAGCAATTGTTGACAGTGAGACCATTTTTGCACTTCATCGATAAACTATACGCAGATGTAAATATTATCAGAAACCATTTGCTACAACTCCTTGATTTACGTTTGTCGATGTCGTTTACAGCGTTCTATGAATAGCTCAAACTTAACCGAAACTTGCAAACAATTATGGCCCAACTCCAAAGTATACATTCACTCACTAACTGTCTCGATTGAGCCATACAAATAGCTCCGTTTTCTAAATTCGTTTCAAATCTTCAACGGCATGTGAGTCGGATATGAAGTCTGCCGTGGCCTAGAGTTAACACTGAGAATGGCTAAATGACTTTGTTGTTCCATATTGTCAGACACGACCTTTCCAAGTCAACCGGTATTGAAGTTTTCGTGTTTGGAAACATCTGCCGCTCAGTTAACTTTTAATTTAATTGCCAGACTCGATTTTACTCATGCTTTTTATCTCAGGGCAACATGGCTCCGTTCACAACAAAAGTTGAGTTGTAACCAACACGTGCCGGTTAACAGAGAGTACCGATTGCTTTCCTACTCACCTGACAATAGGGATGATTAAATTATCTCACCTTGACATCTACTTAAATCTCGACTCATACATTCCTCAACAAGTTCAACTTCATGTTATGATTTCAACTTGACCGAGAAATCCAACTCTGGCCACACCTATTGGCAAAAATCGCACGTCTTCAACATACACCAAGCTGGTCCAGTAAACTCCATTCAACCATCCTGTCTATCAGTTATGTGTGACAGATAGAAGCAAACATAAACGTATGTTTATACTGACTGCAGATGGTTGCCATAGCTTGTTACGTGTAACTCCATAAAATGAGACCAAAAGGTTAATTGTACAGTAACCATTGTGTCAATCAAAAGCACGTTGCTGTATGCGTATCGTTTTGTAGAGGTGTTCTCTTTCAGCATTACACACACTATGCTAGACACTCAACTTACCAGAAGTCGTCATATCATTCGACTTGCAATCCTCTACAGACTTTTTGACAGCACAAGGCACAGCGGTTGCTGAATAACGGAAAAGAGGTCAAATAAAAAATTATGTGAATACCTTCGAATGACAGCATTCAACTCGAAAATTTAAAAAAAAATACTTCTTTAATAAAGGCAGTAGGCGCATAGTGAACAGGTATCCATCGGGTAATTAGCTTGTTTAAATGATAAGTAACATGGATATGTCTGAATAAGTCACTTGAAAGAGGAGAACAAAAAAGTGGTCATGACACAGAGATGCGTGTGAACTGATTGATTAAAACCACTACGAGAAAACACGCTACCGGATAAGATGGTGACCTGATATAAGAGAGATACCAACATATGACACCTACTCAGGTTAAATATGAAACAGATGAGCAGGAGCCGTTAGACAAGGTGACGAACAATGAGCACAGCTATTGTGAAAACTAGAAAATAAGGGAGGAG
>LOND01029262.1:4075-17461 GCA_014220965.1 Paragonimus kellicotti
AATATTTACGAAACTATGTCTACCTGTTCCAACAGGTTGACCGTCATGCAACCATTCGACCTGCAGTGTTGCGTCACTGGTTGGGACGAGCTGGGCTTCAATGCGAATCGGTTCTCCCTCAAGCACGTCGGAGCTACTGATCACTGGTTGCTGTGCGAACTGTGGAATGGATGTAGGCCGACTACGTTGATCTCGATCATATTCACGGGTTGGAACAGCCGCGGCTTCATGCATCGCTGCCCACTGAGCGTCTATTTGATCTTGACCGGGTTCGACCTCCGGAATCACGCTAAAATACGAAAAAGTGGATTTTACACGTTATAATTGATGACGAACTTCGTGCTGTGGGGGCCAGCATAAATAACGATCATCTAATATAGGGTCAGTGCTACGTCGTTTGATTCAGGTCACAAGATAGGACCAGGAGTGAACCTCATGACGAATCGATTTGCGCAAACCATTGTTCCTTAAGTTTGCACGGAGGTCGCAAAGGTACGTCTGTGTCGAAAAACTGCTTCGGTAAACTTAAGACCAAAGAGTCCTCTGGTCTGTTAAGTCCATCAAGAAAAGGATGGTCCAACCCCGAGGTAACTTAACACGCTTGAAATGAGGTTAACAAGTGAACATGCTTATTCACTGTAGGCAACACAGCCGAAATTGGAACCAAATTTGGGACAAGATATGCCTTGGCCTTCAGTTTTGCTAATCTAAATTATGCCTGTCTAGAACTTTCCAAGTGCACGTTTATCTACCTCTTCCGTCAGATACCAATTTGTCGGGGAAGTCGCCAGTTCCCCGAAAATATTGTGTGACAAGACAAACAAAGTACACTGTCAACGACCTTCACCGTTGCTATAGTCGTGTACTTCTCCGGTCTCCACGATCGTCCTCAGCCGTCGTGACAACTGTTGTTGTCATCCTGACTACACGCCTAGACTGAACTGTCTGGACTTTTGTCTGGTCCATTCTTTTTGGCTTTGCTTTGTTACTAGTCGCAAACCCTATAAATACGAACGGGTTTGTGACCATGTTGTCTTCGGGCTGAGCGACATAAGAAGCTCTGTTTGAAGGCCAGTCTTTTTCCTGTGTTCATGCGGTAGCCTCGGTGGATGGGTTGGATGGAAGAGACTAACTGATCGCGTATACTCCGTACTTCGTTGTTCATTACCGTTATTCGTCGTGCTGTTATCCGCTGCTGTCCACTAGATTACCAAAAAAATTACAGACCGGTTAATTCTCACGTCATTTTGGAGCTCTCAAAAAACATCGCTCGTTATATCGAACCAGTTTCAGAAACAGTGGAGACAGATTCACGTTGTGATTCGTTTTACAGAATGGCTTTGTGCATTTCCAGTCTTGTGAATTCAAGTGAGCCTAAACTCGGACGGACAGTCCAAAATTTTGCTTACCTTAATATCACAATTGACCTTGATTCTATAAAGTGTGTTTGATTATTTGGCTCAGTAATTGTGAATAATTGTGTTGTGACTTGGATCTACGGCCTACGAGCGCGTAAACGGAAACGGAATAACGGTCAATGAAACAGCGGATAACAGCACGACGAATAACGGTAATGAACAACGAAGTACGGAGTATACGCGATCAGTTAGTCTCTTCCCATCCCATCCACCCGAGGCTACCGCATGAACACAGGAAAAAGACTGGCCTTCAAACAGAGCTTCTTTATGTCGCTCAGCCCGAAGACAACATGGTCACAAACCCGTTCGTATTTATAGGGTTTGCGACTAGTAACAAAGCAAAGCCAAAAAGAATGGACCAGACAAAAGTCCAGACAGTTCAGTCTGGGCGTGTAGTCAGGATGACAACAACAGTTGTCACGACGGCTGAGGACGATCGTGGAGACCGGAGAAGTACACGACTATAGCAACGGTGAAGGTCGTTGACAGTGTACTTTGTTTGTCTTGTTGTCACACAATATTTTCGGGGAACTGGCGACTTCCCCGACAAATTGGTATCTGACGGAAGAGGTAGATAAACGTGCACTTGGAAAGTTCTAGACAGGCATAATTTAGATTAGCAAAACTGAAGGCCAAGGCATATCTTGTCCCAAATTTGGTTCCAATTTCGGCTGTGTTGCCTACAGTGAATAAGCATGTTCACTTGTTAACCTCATTTCAAGCGTGTTAAGTTACCTCGGGGTTGGACCATCCTTTTCTTGATGGACTTAACAGACCAGAGGACTCTTTGGTCTTAAGTTTACCGAAACAGTTTTTCGACACAGACGTACCTTTGCGACCTCCGTGCAAACTTAAGGAACAATGGTTTGCGCAAATCGATTCGTCATGAGGTTCACTCCTGGTCCTATCTTGTGACCTGAATCAAACGACGTAGCACTGACCCTATATTAGATGATCGTTATTTATGCTGGCCCCCACAGCACGAAGTTCGTCATCAATTATAACGTGTAAAATCCACTTTTTCGTATTTTAGCGTGATTCCGACGTAGCACTGACCCTATATTAGATGATCGTTATTTATGCTGGCCCCCACAGCACGAAGTTCGTCATCAATTATAACGTGTAAAATCCACTTTTTCGTATTTTAGCGTGATTCCGGAGGTCGAACCCGGTCAAGATCAAATAGACGCTCAGTGGGCAGCGATGCATGAAGCCGCGGCTGTTCCAACCCGTGAATATGATCGAGATCAACGTAGTCGGCCTACATCCATTCCACAGTTCGCACAGCAACCAGTGATCAGTAGCTCCGACGTGCTTGAGGGAGAACCGATTCGCATTGAAGCCCAGCTCGTCCCAACCAGTGACGCAACACTGCAGGTCGAATGGTTGCATGACGGTCAACCTGTTGGAACAGGTAGACATAGTTTCGTAAATATTCAGCTGATAAACCATTTGTAACGCTGGATTATTTGACCACAAGTTGAAAATAGCTAACCCGCATGGCCAACCGTTTACTGTGACCACCTAAACTAAACCGATTGACGTGGCACGCAATGTTTAGTGCAGTGGCCCATTTCTGACACCAAGGGATCAATAAAATCACGATATGTTTACTAGTATTTACATATGGTATATGCACATGGTCTGAGGAGCAGGTGGACAAAGTCAGTCGCACGATACTGCCAGGATGGACCAGATATATATGTAAATTACACTGTCCCTCATGTAGACCTGTTGCACTTTCACTTAGGTGCAATGACCGAACATCCGACAAACGAACGGAACAAGACGATGTTGTTAATCAAAACGTTTTTCTATGTGGAGTTTCGTAAGGATTAGTCATTCAACCATTCACCACCTCGTTTGTCAAACCTACATGTGGTTCTTATTCGTGCATTCAGTCCTACACAATTTTATCGAACATGCTGTCATTACAGTTAATCTTATGTAGTCTGGTGATGTATAGGAACATAACCGGCGGATGGATCCATGATTTGTCTACAGAAGTTATCGCATCCGCCTAACAAATGTACTCTGATAGTCAAGTGGCTGTGGTATTGCTGGAGTTCATTAATAAACAACTGACAGCAGACAGTAATTAGAAACCACAACCACAGAAGGCTTGTGAGATTTTTGCACTGATATCATTTCGTTTTAAAGTCGGTTCAATAAGACAGCTGCAGAAATAATTGAAAAGGCAGTTTTAAAAGCTAAACCAACAGCTATGTCTGAATGCAATTTAGGCTAGCTGAAGGCAATAGGTTTTGTGCTATACAAAATGTTGCGGGTACGGTTTTCTTTTGCGTTCAGCACACTTGTTATCTAAGTCTGAGATATATGACGGTATTCAGTTCATGTTTATACTAATGTCTAATTGTAACAAGCGAGTCGTTCTCAGTTACGTCTCTTAACCTTGACGATCAAATGCATGTACAACAATGGGATTTCAACATTGCTGTTTAGATGGATACAAGCTTACTGCTTACCTATTAAAGCTTGACAAATTCTCAAGGTTTGCGTCCTTAGCAATCGTGAGATGTTTAGGTACACTACTGTGTAGAAGAATGTACATAATTTTTTTATGTAGTAAATTTGGCATATTCTGAATAAATAGGTAGAACTTCAGGAAACGAATCTCTGAGACCAAATTTTTCAGTGTTTCTCGAGAAAGGCACTAAAATCTCGTTTCCAGTCACGACTTAGCTGCACTCAACTCAGTCTGTGCGTAACCAACAACATAATACATGAAGTGTAGGGGATATGGTAGACCATGGAGTGTTCAGGGTTGTTGCAGATACGCTCCGTGGCAAATGATAGGACAACAAGTGGAACACTGTTGTTCTGTACGTAACTTTTAACCTTCTGTGTTTTATCTAACATCTTTGGGCTTTCCTGAATCAGTCTGGTCTGGTTCATTTGATTAGAACCATAACACAGCTGGTTGCAGTGGCCTGTGAATCACCGTTTGTGAATAGAATGATCGCTTCAACACCACTTTCCGCACTACATTACGGACAGACCTCGACAATAAGCAGCTTTAACTCCCTGGGACTTTAACTTACAAATAATCAAGCAATAATTATATTACACCGATGTCCTCAACAGTTTAAGAACATTCCAAGACAGTAGTGAAAGTCGGATTGTTTCAACCTGTCCAGACTAATACTGGGCGGTGTGTGAGTCAGGAGTTTTCGCGTCTTGCTTCTGGGCTCGTCAACCAGTCAGACATGATTGTCACCTTGTCACGGTGATGATACGACCAGAGGAGTTCGTCGTATACGCGAAACTAGTTGGCGCAGTAGTCAAGACTTGATGACAACACAGTGAGTTGGATTTGGCTAGCCAAGTTTTTGAATAAATTCAGCAAAAGTAATCGTTAGCAAGCAATCGTTAATAGAAGCATCGACGGAATTGATTAACAGGTCCCAGTAGGGTGTTTTTCGACTTGGTAAGCCACCAAGATACGTGAACAATAATGCAAGTCATCTGGTTGACATGAAGCACATGGCATCAAATAAAGCGGAGTGATTTTGTCCCAGGAGCCCACTTTCTTTTGCGCAATCTCGCTATTGGCGCCGTTAAAAAAAGTGAATCGATTGACATGTCATAAAGAACTTTCCGTTGAGTTGGGAGTGAAACACAAACTATCCTGCGATTAAGTCGTGACACGAACGAAGTGTATGGCCACGGGTTTTTTCAACGTGAAACATCGAACGTATTCGCAAATACAAATGTGGTGATCAACAACACGTAAAGAAGACGGTGCAAGTGTGCATGTTTCTATGTTTCTATCATACTAACTGAAATTAACCGTTTACGCTAGATTGACTTCTAATTTCTTGGCTACCATGGTTTTGTTAGAACGGTAAGTATGAAAAGACTTTCCATCTGAATGTGAATATCACTATCTGCTGGCTGCATTTTACCTGAGAAAACACGACTATCAGCTATTGTGGATACGCGTTTGCATCTGATTAATCAACCAGTGCACAAGGTAGATTTAGCCCACACCATCCACACTGGTGTAGTTGACCGTTTGAAACGGTACTTTCGCCATGATACGCTAGTGGTGTGCGTCCACAGAGAGTTTTGATGTGCATGCTAAGGTCACGTCAAGTTGAAACACGTTTAGAAGCCTAGCTTATTATATACAATCTGCTGAGGGCGTGAATGCGACTTTTGAATATGAACAGTGGTTGTGAAATGATGTGATTGTGTTTGCGTACACGCGTAGCTGGAGATGGCCTACATGAATTTGAACGATTTGTGGGAGCCTGGGGACATGTGACGTGGTGGGTGGAATACTAGGACTTAGATTGGTGGACCAGATTTCGTTTTGAACGAACCGGTAGGAGTTACTGGAAGTGGAGTCTTGTAGTACTGTTACTGGAATGATTCCGTCGACTGGTGTGCTACTGCTTGAGGTCATCGACGTACAAGCGATCCAAAAGACGCTAAAGACATTTGTGTTTGGTTATATAGATCCTCGCAACTTACCATAATCGACAATTACACTTCACACAGTGGCTTGTCTCTTGGGATATATACTTGGCTTGCAGTGCAATCTGGTAGAGAATGCGCTGGCAGTCTCGGAGTCGAATGTCACCAATGTACTCACAGCACACCGTCGGCCAAATGACAACGAATACGTTAGGCTTAAGTAGGTTATTATTTTCCCGTCGACCAACGACCACCGTCGTTTGGAACTCACCCGCTCCCATTTTCAGAAACCTGGATGTCTGTGGCCTTCTACCTTTCCTTTTCTTCAGCTTTGTTGGTGTACTGTATGGTGAATGTTTTGTCTTTCTTCCAGTCCAACCTTGAATTTTGCTTTTCATCCCATCCTCTCTAGAGTGCATTAGCGTGTACTCCCATATTGAACCACTTCCTTCATTATACTTCCAACATTTGTCTCCTTATTCCAGATCTTACTATTGATGTCTCTCTCTCTCTCTGTTTATTTCTCGAGAGATAGGGTTTCTTTTCGTGCTAGCCATATCAATTGGCTAACCAGCATTGGCCGGCTGGACACAAAGGCCTCACTCACACACCTACTGGTCTTATTCCTTCGGGTTTACACCGGATACACGATGTGTGAGTGGAACCAAAAGTTGTTCAACGTAAGCCACTTGCGATGGTTAAGCGCAGGCGTACGCTGTCTTCAGTCAATGTGACTTCGACCTTGGTCGAATTCTGTATCTCAATGCCGTAAGACTGATGGCTGGTTATTAGGTTACGGGTGCAATCGATTCCACCCAAAGACAGTTACAAAAACAAAACGATTGGAAGATTGGGGTGCAGCTATTTTTGGGTGTCGTACAATAAAGTTCCCTTGTTTTGCTCATTTATTATCAAGATCAAATATTAGTGTGGTTTAGATTATTCCTAATAAACCTGTTACCACATTCAAGAGTAACCTTCGGCATCAAACGTACCGCACCTTCAAATGCAACATTATGTTGATTGCTGAAGAGGTGCAGCCGTACATATTTAGTGGGACAGTTGAAAAATACAGTTCGGCAGTTATTTCCACTTTTCCTCTGGAGGTCGTTCCTAATGCGTTGAGAATTTTATCTGATAAATAATCATGCTTTATGCTTAGTTAGACTGTTCCAATGAAACTCTGCCAAATACCCTTATTTACTTATATACTATTAATAGTTGGGCGTAGAGTACAGTTCAGGAATATAGAATACTTCAGAACATAACACCTTCACCTTCTTCAGGGAGGAACAGACCGTATGTCAGAATGCGTTTCGCACAACACAACTAATATACAGATAAACCGGTCGAACATGGAATCAACCTGTGCTAATTATCACCTATATACCTCATCTAATACCAGACTAAAGAGATTTACCATGTTTCGCTCGGTTACTGATGAACAGTCCGTATTAGAAAGTAGGAACAAAGTGATCAGTATCAGATAATTGGGTAAGTAGTCCTAGGTAAATCTTATGGAACTTGAGGGTTTACGTCCGTCAACATTTTGGTACATGTTCAATAATATCTACGAAGTTTTGCAACCCACTGATCGGTTATACAATGACGACAAGTTTACGAACATCACGAATTCATTGTTTTTGTCATTGCAGAAGCGATGAACATGACAAGAGCTCGCCAATCCACATACGTACATTCCAGTCACACCTTGAGGTGAACACAGATTTAATACTTCGATAGTAAAGCAATTAGTGAAGATAATTCAACCGATTTGAACAGCGAGTAATGGGCAGATTGTAATACCCTTAGAATCTGTAGCACTTGTCAGTGATCCAGCTGGCATCTTCTTTTTCAACACCCACTCTTTGTTCACATTGTTGGGGCTCTGCGTCTCGTTGTAAGTATACTAGAATGTCCAACTTTTTATTGATATACTATGTTTCTTTTATTCAAAACAGGTAGTCGATTCAATGCGGTCGTCGATCGTGGACTAGTTGCTCTGGAGATTGGCTACTGTTTAGCTGGAGACAGTGGTCACTACGTTTGTGTTGCTTCAAATGCCCTCGGACAGCAACAGAGCAACCCGGTGGAGTTGAGGTAAGAAACGCAACAAAAGCGATTGCATTTTATTGATTCTCCTTTCTCAACCGTATGACGATAGATTGGCCCAAAGGAATTGACACGGCCATCACTGTGTAAGTGTCGGGTTCACAAACTCTTTAAAGTTAAACGGTATTTTGATGATGAGTGCGAAGTCATAGGTTCCTCAACGTTTGCAAACAGGTCAGTCTCTAGTTGAAATTGCTGTGTGGAAAAATCAAAGCTGAAACTAACATGTTGATAGCCTCATATCGCAAGAGTGACCTCATTCAGGAAATTGGTTCTCGTCTGCGCTCTCTGAATTTGAGTTGTGCGTCTTCGTGTGACATCAAGTCTTTTTAGTTCATCCATTCGTGAACAACCAGAGGTTTTTCCCTTTCGCTTCAGCGTTTCTTTGTCGTCTTTCATCCCGTGACAATCATTTGCAACCTGTGACCACCGGTTACCTACCGTTTATCTCTCTGTTATCCAGTAATGACTATCTAACAGGCCCAAGTAGGAGAGTCACAAGGGCACTCAACCAAAAGCTAGACAGTGGCGGCAACGTGTGTTAGTTCGTCGGGCCATGACATGTACAAGGTATAACTGTCACAAACAACTGACTGTACTTTTGCCTACATCTACAAAGAGTGTGGCAATTCGGTTGTTGTTGTTGTCGTCGCTGTTAAGGAGTATTTCTTGGTACAGGTCGATCACGTGGTCATTTTGGAATACCAATCATTCAACGAGTTAACACTTCAAAACGCTCAGTAGACCACTTTCTGTCTCGATATGATGAACACTAAAGTCCATATCAACAGGAATGTGACAGCTGAATTAGCATACAAAGACTCAGGAGTGAATGGGTCACGTAATTTAGGGGACGTGTTTGTAGGGAAGGGCAATGACGATTGGTAATTGCAAGTTACTAATTGGTCACCTGAAATTATAGAATCGGTATTGTTTTGAAGTAGGAAGACTAACTACGAAATGGGACACTATACTATCCATCTAGATTGACCGGATATCTCAGGCTGATGACAGTTTTGACGGCAAATATGCGAAGGATTGAATTGTATGACAACGGAAAACTAACCCTCCAATAGAAATTCATACTGACTGCGTTGTTCAACTTTCGTCCAACCGTCAACAGTTCTCAAGCGTATTCCGCTCACAGTGGACTAGGATAGGCTCGTGCAAAAGGTTTTACCCAAAGCTTTTGTTAGGTGAGTGCATCTAGGTAAACGTGCAGCTACTTCAGAGTGTGAGGCGTGCATTTTACCACATCAGGCCCGAGCCCACGGGTGGCTGATAAATGGCACTACCCATTCACTTTGTCCGCGAGTGAGAAGTGTATGTATACGGTCCATATTGTCAAGGGGATGCATACCACTGCCCGTTGCTTATTCCTTGGAGGTAAACATACTGTGTTTTATGTAGTATGCTTGTATACAGGCAGACATATGCAACAATGTTCGGTTCGGTTTATGTAAACTTAGTTGGTCCGTTTGACTGTAAGGGGTGGTCGTAACATTTGGTTGGATGTTACAGGTGCCCAAACTTGCGTGCTTCGAAGCACTTGTTAAGCCCGAAATCACTGGCTAAGTCCTTATTTGTTCAAAACAATGACAATCGTCCAGAAAACGAGTAAAAGGTTGCAGCACGGACGGGTGCTATATGGTGACTGTGTAGATAACTTTAATTATGACGTATGTTTCGTCAGAATGCCTAACCCCAGACCTTAACTTTTCAAGTCAAGATGACTGGCCCATACATAAGAAGGTGCCAGCATTTTGGTTGTTCTTATCCGTCAACCGGGGTATGCTTTCGCTTAAACAAGTTTGATACGTATTAACAAAACAGCGATTTAAACGATAGTCATAAGGATATAGAACAGAGTAGGGTGATCAATTCCAATCCCATGGAACGGGCATCTTGTGCATACCGAAACGAGGTTTGAATATCGACTAAGAATGCCAGCAGGTTCTGTCTGTATTAACATACAAACACCATTTAGGCAGTGACAAAATAAGTGGCTTGACCTGGTGGTTTTAAGCATTTTGCTACCAATGATTCTGGGTGTCAGCTACGAAGTTAACGTGCTAGCCCACATTGCCTCACTGTCTGAGTTAGCTACTTGGGAATGTGCCCTTTCTGTATCGTGCTTCAATTTGCTATGATATCTCAAGGGCCAGAGTTCTTCGGTGGAAGAGTGAGCAGATAAGTAGGAAGCAATCTTACAAGCTTAGTCTGACTAGTGTCAACTTGTAACATCCGATTTGCTCCACCACCACTGTGGTGTCATTTGCCAAGCTGCTATTTTACAGCTGTCTGTGACTGTCTGTTAGTTAACTGTCTAAGTTTGCTGAGGCCTCTGTTCTTCATACTTCTCACAATTGGTTGTGAGCACCATCTCGTCCGATGCAAAACCCACAGTACTGAAGTGCGCACAAAAAACTGTAATTATTATCGGTTCACATGAGTTTAAGACGAACAAATTGAGCCTTCGTTGCTAGCCATTTGAATTCTTCACTGCATTCGATTGAAAATTTTTCGTATACAAGTAGGTTTATCTGGTTAAAGAAATGTAGCTGTGTTAAAACTGGACCACTTTTAAATGTGCATCATTGCTGATTGAATGTAATCCTGATGAAAGTATTCGACAACATAAAGTTATGAGTGATATTTGGCAAATTGGTGGGTTTTTAGATCACTTTTTCCATAAAACATATTAGAAGTCGAGTACCTTCGTGAGCGAAGAACATTTGTACCAACTGGAAAGTTTGTTAGAATTCCAAATACTTAGTTCTTCTGAGTTCTTTTGATCTTCAGCTGCTTAGCTAAAATCTACCTCATATTTTATAGTCGAGACTTATCATGATCCTTTTTCGCTGGTCGCCTAAGTTGATCGTCTTACAGAAATCTTTCTTTCAAACAAGAGCAATCATCAACTTTCCTTGTTTTCACTATGGTGCCCACAATGTAGTCAGGACCACAGTCATCTGGTTCACAATATGTAACTGTTTTGCATGATACACCCTCTCTCTTTCTTTCTTATCGACGCTCCCCAGATGCACTCCAGAAGAACGTATCGTGACCAAATCCATCTTGGATCAAGCATCAATCAACCATCTGCGACAACTGGAGGAGTTCGGTGAAGAACACAGTCAGTAAGTCAGTCTAGTTTACGAAATCTGAGTTTTATTCCCATAGTCTTACACGTACATATGCAGACGGATGTTAGAAAACGTCGGATGGTTACGTTTGCCACAGTATGAGGGGGAACTCTGACACTGCTTCAAAAGATTGCCAATAGTTGTGGATTTCCAATGCACGCTCGAGTTCTTTGCCCTGGTAGTCGATATATTAGAAATACGTGACCTTCAGTAATAGTGATTCAGATTTCAATTTCGATGAAATATTCTGGGGAACAAAATCAACTTCTGTCCATAAAGGATACTATTAAGCGACTTGTTGGGTAGAAATGCCAGCCGAAACAGTAAGTTAGTTCCCTAAAATGGGCATGAAGCTGTCGCTTGCGACTAGTGTGCGTTGGTTTATATTCATCTGACGATGAAGATGGCCTATAGGGGAAGAAACTGACAAAGAATACACGAACTTTTGTAAGGTATTGAGTAGTTTGCGTTTCTTAGTTCACATGGCTCAGACACGCACATTTTGGCAAACTGCACCATCGTCATTTAAACTTTACTGGGCTGGCTCAGTCTGAATGAATAATGTTATCTAACGTTGTTCTGAGCACCCCGACCAACACTGTCTACGGTTATTTACTGCATATNAAGAATACACGAACTTTTGTAAGGTATTGAGTAGTTTGCGTTTCTTAGTTCACATGGCTCAGACACGCACATTTTGGCAAACTGCACCATCGTCATTTAAACTTTACTGGGCTGGCTCAGTCTGAATGAATAATGTTATCTAACGTTGTTCTGAGCACCCCGACCAACACTGTCTACGGTTATTTACTGCATATCCGTCGTTTACCTTCCCAACGGTTCCCATTCATCTTCAGCTATGTTCTCTAGTCGCTTATCCCACCACAACTCCGTTTACTTGGACTCGGTTTGTCGGGCGACAAATCTCACAACAATTGGCGATCGATTGAGAAGTGTAAGATGGGTTACGGGATCAAGTTTCCACTGTAGAAAGTTGCCTGGAGACATGCAGTATGGTAGTAGTCAAGTTCACTTTCAAAGTATTGTCTGATAAGTCGGAAGAATGCAGTTGATCTTTCTTGAACACATCCTCAGTTGGTGGGGCTAAAACGATTGACTATGATGACACTTGCAGCAAGTTAAAGCCTAGTGGACGTACAAAACCAGAATATAAAGAACAGTGAGAGGTAGAAATTGTGCCAATTAATTAATTAGTAACTGGATGAATGAATGAACTGATATTCAGGAAAAATCATATGAACACTAGAAACCCGGCTGGCCTTAGCAGACATGGAAGATTTAGCTCACTTGTGACAAGCGGTTACTTGGCCTCTGTGCGTCTGCGGAAATGTAACAGGTCTGAGGTTGGGTAGTGCATTTTGTATAAATTTTGCTTATAGAATCCGTACGGTTAGGCGGCTGTAAGCTACTCAGACAATTTTTTTGTCTCATTTTTTAATTAACCTGTGGTTCATTAAAGGGACACTTTTGAGAATATGCATTCTGGTCGTATTGCAAATCACTTGCCAACGAGACTAACGACTTTCCTTGGCATGTTTTGTCTGACCAGCTCATTGGGCCAAAACTGTTTACAGTAACGGTGATCAAAACCTAAAACCTTCATTTTGGCATTATATTATCATTGACCATTTAGCTTAGTCTTAACAACTGTTCAATTTGAGGGTTTATTCCAAATATCCACGTTAACAATCATGTGTGAACTATTCGCGTTTCACCCTGGATTGTCTGTTATTCACGCTTGCTTCAGACAGAGGCAAATCGATTTTCGCGTCTACTTGCATCAAACACACGCATATGATGAATCACACACTGCCTATGACTCTCATAAGAGGACGACAACGCCTGTCGGGCATTGCCAGTCCATAATCAATGTCTGTGTCCTGAATGGATAGGGATCTCATTGCACACACACGTACACAGGGATGTTTAGGAAATAAGAGACCCGCCCACGCACTACATTGTTTCTAAAGCACGAGTCTTGTCATCACTAGTCCCTGTTGAATTTCTCTCACGTAAACCCTTGTTCAAATGAATTATTCTTTCAACTCATATCTCCCTCATCGAAATTAGCCACCCTGAGGAGGAAAAGCAGGGTATTCCACCCACGTTCACTGGGACTATCGAGCCAGCCTCCGTTCATGTGAAGGAAGATGATGCAGTGTCGTTCGTTATCCCGGTGGATTGTGGTAACGGAGATCGGGTCACAGTGGAATGGAGACGTGACAATGAGGTTGTCAAAACAGGTATTA